>CABHPR010117435.1:9412-29679 GCA_902168415.1 Peromyscus melanophrys
CACACACACACACACACACACACACACACACACACACACACACACACGTGTGTGTGTGTGTGTGTGTGTGCACGTAGTAAAAAGAATATATGGCAATGTATAAAACAATCAAGATATTTTTTCACACATTAATTAACCTAAAAATTAGTATTCGTTTAAATACTAATATTTTATTCAGTCACAGCTGCCTTTGAATTGTATATCATTGTGCAGTTTAAGGTAGGTCATATATTTTTCTTTTCTTTCTCCCGAATAATCTATATAGACTTTCTGATTGATTTTGCATCATTCAGATTCTATCATACCAATCCAATTACCTGGTAGGTAGGATTGCCTAGAGAACTCTGCAAAACTTTGTTGAGTTTCCTCGGTGAGTCAGAAGAAAGCAATCCGAATTATTGCTGACAACCTCTTCTCATACATCCCTATCAACTATCAGCACTTTTTAGAATCCTTAAAACTCATGTGTAATTTGAGATAATTTTTCACTTATTTTAGAACTTCTACATTGAGAAAAATTCGACATTTCCTTTTTAGCTCTATTCAAGCAAATAACCCCAGTGTTTGCTATAGCTAATTGCACGGTCGTTGCATGTAACAAGAGAATAGCTGATGAGGAGTGGCTGGATAAAAGAGTCCTGCTTGAGAATAAAATATCTGTGATAAAAAAGGCTATCCTATGTAGGCATAAGTTGCCTTAAATTTATTTTAAATGCCTGTTTTTCAATATGTTTATGATATATTGATGTATTGTACCATATATTTGTATAAAATATACTAAGTGCTCTGCTTCCCCATCAAAGAAACACAGAGAAGTAACATATGAGCTGAACAGGTTAATCATACACACATACATACATACATACATACATACATACATACATACATATATATCAACATTTAATGAAAAGGAGACCATGAATTTCAAGAGAGCAAGGATGGGGTATATTTAAAGTTTGGAGGGAGGAAAGGGGAGAAGGAAGTGATTTGAGTGAAGTGATTACATTATATTCTCAAATAATAAAATATTTATTAGAGACTTACTCTGATATCTCTCCTTAAGTTGTAAAAATACATACTAGTTGATTGTGTTAATTGAAATATCAAAATAATGAATAAATACAATACAAATTTGTAATACCTTGCTCATGAAACGTAACCAAACCAAATAATTTTAAAACAAAGCCTGAATAATATAATATTCAAAATTAGAAAAATATTCAAGGTTTTATTATCTTGCCCACCATGCTTAATGTTACTAAAACAGATATTATCTGTCTTTCTAAAAGAAAAATTTTTAGTGTTTAAGTAGCAATTGTTGCTTCTTATACAGTATCACTCATGATGAAATATTTATTGAGATTTGAGACTTGAAAGGCATTAAGTACATAGTTGTAGGAAACAATATATGCACTCTTTGCTTGGCCTAACCTTCAACAAATGAACAGCTTGTACAGCTGAAAATAAGCAATGGGAAGGATGAAGAGAGTTAGGCTCTTGGAAGTTTCCACTTTCAGAAATCAGGCTGAAGAAATGTTTGCCCAGCTCAAAAGGTATTATATAAGATTTTGACCTAATTATTCCCTCAACATTTTAGGCAATAAGGATAGAATGCTATCCTTAATAAAATTCTAGGGTGTTTGATCCAGACTTTTTCCATTTTATTTGTTACTTAGAATTATTTATTTGTGTATATGTGTCTCTGTATGAATATATACTCACACATGTGTGTGAGGGAATGCAGACCCTTGGAAACAAGGAGAGGGTGTTGGATGTCCTTCTCTATCTCTTTCCACCTACTCTTTTGAAGCAAGTGAATTTTTCTGAACATTTGATTGAAAATGCAAGGAATTATTTTTCCCCACATCCTCCGCACACACTTGGTATCTGGAGTATTAAGCATGTACCAGCTGGTCATCTGAGTGCTAGGATCCAATTTCTGGTCATCTTATTTTTAGTAGAGGTTATTTATCATTGAGACATCTACAGCCTTAAAATTTTCAGTATTCTAAATAAAGTGATGTAATTTTCTAGACAGAAATCCTAGAATACCAAGATATATATATGCATATATTTATATATACACACATATACATGTAACTGAAAATATTTGTAAGCACAGAATGAAAATTTAGTCTGTAATGCAACTCCTAAGCTACTTATTACTATGAATAAATATTTACATATAAGATATAATTATTAGGAAAATCCAGATTATGGTTGCTCAGAGGTGAATGTCATGGGAGACTGATGGATTTTAATAAATGAATATGTTTGGAACACATTCCTGTACAAACTGTCCCTTCATAACCAGTCAGTATTCATTACCTGAAATTTTATAAATTACAATAACTGAAGATTGTGCTTAATCTTCTTAATATCTGGCAAGAGGTCAATAATGAAATTTAACTAGGTAGGAATCATCTCTGATAATGGCTTAATAGTTTGAATAAAACTAACTTGTACTATAAATTATATAATTGTAACTATGGATTCATTTTACGTCACAGCAAATGCATATAAATATTTTTTATTGTACTGATTACTCAACTAATTATATTTGAAATTAAACTAATAATTCCCTGTGCTCTCTAAAATATAAAAATATGACCATTTCATACGATTGTTGACAAAATCAAAAACAACAAATCAATCTACTCCTACAAACAAAACAAAGACAAATTCTTCAGTTAGTCTGGCAATCTGTATTTATCTAACACAAATTTCCCAGTCCAATCACCCTGCTGGATGTGCGGAACAGTTACTACCTAGAGGCTAAAACAGTTTGTAAATGTTATCTGGGATACAGTCAATTACCAAAAATTGAATACAAGAGCAATCTTTCAGGCTGGGCAGTGGTGGCGCATGCCTTTATTCCCAGCACCCGGGAGGCAGAGGCAGGTGGATCTCTGTGAGTTCAAGGCCAATCTGGTCTGCAAATCAAGTTCCAGAACAGGCTCCAAAGCTACACAGAGAAACCCTGTCTCAAAAAAAGAGCAATCTTATATTAAATGATGGTACTACAGGAAATGGTGATTCAAGTGTGATTAATTTGTGCACTGAATTTTAGGGAAGAATGGGACGTCATATTACTTATAAAAGGACCTCATAAGAAAGCATGGGTCACTCCCCTGGAGTTCAACTTGTCCTACACAAACTGCTAGGACTGCATCTAGCACAGAGGCAGAGGAATTATCAAGCTGGGAAAAGTAATGGATGTGAATTTTATTCAAGAAATGTACTCTCATATTTTATTACCGTAGCTCATGCATGAGCAGCCTCTGATTGCACTGACCATAGGAGGTCCTTGGCTGGAATTGCACTATGCCCTCTCTTGTGGGAAGATGACAGGGACTAGAGTCTGTTTTTCTAGTAGTCAAAGAACCTGACAGATTCTTCATTTTCATATGCTTCTAAGATGATATTTGACTTTCTTTGGGTATAAAAAAGCAGAAAATTATTGTCAAAATGAGCGGTTTAGAAGCATAAGAACAAAGCCAGTGATCAATGGCCCAGAAACCGAGATTTTTGAGAAAAAAAATCCACAAAGAAACTCTACTTCAGCCTAACAGTAGAAGCAAACACATTCATTATAGAGTTGAAAGCATAGAGAATAGACAGTTTTACTAGTGTCTACTAAAAGTAGACTCCAAGAGCTACAGTTGCTTAGAACACACTTTAGTTAATATTTACAAGCTTCTGCCTGTTTTAATTCATCAATTTACTATCAAGATTTGCACACACTCCAAGATAGCCATGACAAATCATATGTTTATATTATAAATTATGTGGCCAGCAACTGACTTTCTTGTAATCAAAAAAAAAAAAAAACAGAGCAAAGAATAAGGCATGAAATGTGAATAGTATTGCTTATGGAAGCCTTATATTCACCTGAAGAAAAAGGAATTTTCCAGGTATCATTCAGCATGAAACTTGTGAGCTAAGGATACAGCTCATTTTGTGGATATTTTCCTAGCACTAAGGAGTTCCTGATCCTAAACACTATATAAATAGAGCTGGAGGGTAAATTGGAGGGTAAATGTGTATCATCTTAGCACGTGGGAATTGGAAGCAAGAGGATCAGAAGTACTTGGCATAATACCATAGAAATGAAGAAGTTACTTCCATTTAAGAGACTTGCTTACACCATGTAGAATATAACTAAGGCAGTATACTGTTTTCCAGTCACAAAGCTATTGTAGGTAGACAGGTAGAAATCTTCACTAGTATATAGGTGAGATTATTGTAGTTATCCTCGTACTGTAAAGGGGATATGATTAAGTTATATCATCTTCCTACTAATAGGTATGTAAAAGATTATAGTCCCAATCTCTTGTTGCAATAAAATTGGCATCCAACTTTGAGAATAGTAAGAAAAATTCAAATAAGTCTACAATGGTTAAATGAGTACTTTGTATTTGTGTGTCTGTGTCTTCTATTTCTTTTAAAAAGTGCCTCATTACATCACTTTGGCCAGCCTAACAATCATGTATCCAGGAAGAGCATTGAATTTAGCATAGCCCTGCTTTAGCTTCCCATCTGATGAGATTACATATATGTACTGGGACAACAGTATTCTCATGATTAAAATATAAATAATTTACTATACTTGAAATGACCAGAAGCTGTGAGACAGCAAATACAGGTTAATTTAGAATGCACGGTGGTGAGAACATTAAAGGCCCTGTAGCTATACGGACCTTAAAAATAATACTATGACTAGAAGGATAATAAACAATCTCTAACATTTCATTATAATCCCATTGTTTTTAGTCAATTAGTCCAAGGGTCACAAACGTGTCTATTTTTAGTGTAATTTTTGTGCCCTACTCTGGCCATGTATTGTAAAATTAGTTTTAAAAAATGTGATGATAAGCCAGGCGTTGGTGGCGCACGCCTTTAATCCCAGCACTTGGGAGGCAGAGCCAGGCGGATCTCTGTGAGTTCGAGGCCAGCCTGGGCTACCAAGTGAGCTCCAGGAAAGGTGCAAAGCTACACAGAGAAACCCTGTCTCGAAAAACCAAAAAAAAAAAAAAATGTGATGATAGATAAACTATCCACTCGAGGCTTTTGATATTGCTTGATCTATAATTACAAGATAGGAAAATACAGTTGTTATATGCAAGTCACATCCAAGTCTTTTCTATGTGTACTGTGATTGAGACTATTGCCTGGTAATTATTTCTCCCACATAATTTGTAGTGTTTTAGGGCATAGGAGGAGTTGCTGTTTATGCTTCATATGTTTTGCTAATGCTTAATGTGTATCAATCTGAAAACATGATACTAGAAAATATCAGGAAGCTATAATAATTTGCTTAAACAAGCAAACTTCATAGACAGATTTTAAATTTTGACTAGCTCTTTAAATGTCAATCTACACCACTTCTTTTTTTTTTTTTTTTTTCAATACCATTCAGTTCCACATATCAGCCACGGATTCCCTTGTTCTCCCCCCTCCTGGCCCCTCCTCCCAGCCCAACCCCCATTCCCACCCCCTCCAGGGCAAAGCCTCCCCCAAGGACTGAGATCAACCTGGTAGACTCAGTCCAGGCAGGGCCAGTCCCCTCCTCCCTGGCCGGGGCAAGCGACCCTGCATAAGCCCCAGGTTTCAAACAGCCAACTCATTGCTTGTTTTTTTTTTTTTTTTTAACAGACTAAATATAACCACTGCAACACATGTCTTATACAATAAAATTAGAAGACATTAGGGTTGACTTCTTAAAATGAATAAAAATTACATAATTTTATTTCCTCATCTAGGACATAATTATTTCTATCAAGAAAAGCACATGAATGTAAGATTTTTGCTGTCTGTTTTAAAGTAAAGAAACAGAGAATAACATTGGATTGTTTCTTTTAATGCACTCATTAAATATAGCTTTTTATTTGATAATTCCATTTATTTACTAAGTTTCCAGAAAACCGACTTATTGAGGGAAATTATTAAGGCAACTTCACATAGTTAAAAGGGAGGTGTATTTTGGGGTAACTCGCAGCAAGTAAAGGGATTGGTTACAGGATCCAGGAGAGAAGTGCAGTCTAGTGGTATTCTGTGGAGAACTCTGCTTGGTCTACCATGCAGCAACCAGGATCACCAGGATCCAAGAGAGCCAGCACATCTAAATCTCAGGTCTTAAGGGCTCCTGCCTTGGCATGCCTCAGAGGCAGGCCATAGATAGACATGACAGTGACCGGAAGCCTCAGTGGGGCAGTACTTCCAGGTCAAAGCTGGAACAGCTACCTACTACACCAACTAGGATATAGTCCAGTTCTGAACAAGAATTGTAATCTATAGCAGTTTAGGAACCTCATCTGGCATTATGTCAGGCTTGCATTCTCTACACAGCCCTGATTTGCATTCGTTCACTTGTGAGTTTTTTTTATCCTATGTCTCTAAAGTCAATTTAACAGTAAAAGTAGGTTTCTAAAATTATATGGATGGAGCGTACTGTCCTCATTACATTAGCTGTCAACTTGAACGGGCTAGAGTAATCTGAAATCTTAGTTGAGAGATTTCCCAGATCAAACTGGAATGTGACCATGTCTGTGAGAGATTGTCTTTATTGATGTGGGAGGACCCAACCCACTGTGGGTCATCCTTAGGCAGGTGAGTCTGGGCTGTACAAGGAAGCTAAATGAGCATAAGTCAGTGAGCAATCAGTAAGCAAAGCAAGTGAACTGCCCAACAACCACTATTCCCCCAAACTACTGCCTCTAGTTTCTATACTGATATCCCTTAACAGTGGATTGTGCTCCGGATGGATGTATAAGAGAAAATTATCAGTTTTCTCCTATGGTCGCCTTTATCCAGGGTATTTTATCACAGCAAAAGAAGAGAAACTAGTGCTAGGCGGGAGGCAGAGGCAAGCAGATCTCTGTGAGTTCAGGACCAGCCTAGGCTACAGAGTGAATTCCAGGAAAGGCTCCAAAGTTATGTAGAGAAACCCTGTCTCAGAGAGAGAGAGAGAGAGAGACAGAGAGACAGAGAGACAGAGAGAGAGAGAGAGAGAGAGACAGAGAGACAGAGAGACAGAGAGACAGAGACAGAGAGAGACAGAGAGAAACTAGAACAGTTGCTTTGTATTTCCATCAAAATGATCTGCTTCTTAACAGATTTCTAGTTCTTTTACATATAACATCATTAGTAATGTGCATATATTGTTGTCTACACTTGATTAGTTTCATATTTTTCTCATGTTTTGTTCTTTGTAAGTAGTATTTCATACTTAATTCCTAGAATTACATCCAAGTCTGTATTATGTACCGTATGCTCTTTTAATTTATAAGATTTTATTTATGTGCATTTGTGGGTGCCAGTAGAAGCCATTGGATCCCGTGGTGCTAGGTTAACAATTCATTGTTACCTACCTGGTATACCAGAACATTATAATTTTATTGCACTTATCCTTTTAAAATTATGTATCAATTTTCTTAGAGAGAAGCTTACTCTGGAAAATAGATATTGTTATCTCCATCATAGTTCCATATTATAAATATATCTAAGTGTCTTATTTTCACTGTAAGTTAACTTCTTTCTTTGCTAATGACTCCGTTACTAGGAAATAATTATTTTTTCCTGACAGTGACATCAGAATGAGATCCTTAAGTAATCTTAATTTCATTAATGTCTCTCTTTGGCTTCAGATTGTGGGAACGCTGATATTACCAATTCAGAAAATAGTTGATTCCCATTCTAATTCTTATTACCCCCATTTCTCACCGTTCAATATCCATATGTGTAGTTCCTCACCTAAAAGTGATATCTGTGTTTTTAGTTTATGTTACTTCTTTATGAACTGTTCAAAATATATACTTTCTTCACATAGCCCATAGAACAATGACAAAATCAATTTGTTATGACAGCCACTATTTCTCCTTACTGCATTCTTTCTTGATGGTATCTCTCTGATACCCACATTAAAATCTTTCCCTTAGTCTCACGTGGTGCTTCTATCCCCTGCCTGCGTTATGGCATAGCATAGATATACTCTCCACAGTGAGTTTTTCTAGCTCCTTCTAAGTCACAAGACTTCCTTGTTGTTTGAGTCTTAAACAGTATTATAATAAAAAATGCAGAGCCAGATATTGGGGTGAAAGCTGAAATATCAGAGAAGCAGAGAAAGCCACAATCAACCTCACCTTGCCAAATCCTCAGCCAATCCTTTTTCCACGAATCCTCAGACTGAAAGCCTCTGAGTCCTCACTCGAAAGGGTCTCAGCTGAACTGCCTTTTTCCTATCTCCTCACACCTTCTATACCTTTCTCTGTCCAGACATGTCACTTTCTAGAATTAAAGGTGTACGTGCTTCCCAGTACTGGGATTAAAGGTGTGTGCCAATACTGCCTGACCTCTGTGTCTAATCTAGTGACTGCCTCTGTCCTCTGATCATCAGACAAGTTTATTGGGGTATAAAATATATCATCACACTTCATTCTTACAATGTTACTTGTATTCAACTCTCAAGACCTTTTTTTGGTGTTAAACTATCTTCATATTTTAACTGCTACAATTTCAGCTGAATAGTAAAAGATTAAATAAAACAGCATCTTTATAATGAAGCCTTATTTCATATGGTTGAAAAATACAAATGTGTTTTATTGTTTGTTTGCTTTCTTTTGTAAATTTTTTCTGATTTTACCATTAGTCTATAAATGAGTTAATGAGATTTTGTGTCATATTATGGTAGAGAAGAGGGAAAAGTGATTTGTTTTAGCTCATGTACATTCCCAATATTTAGACAATTATGTCAGCCTGGTTCAGTTCATATGTAGAAGCAGTTTTTCAACATTAAAATGAATAATATGTCTTTTAGAAATAAGACCCCATTTTGTAGTAATCTCATAAGAGATTTTGTGTTGTTGATTGCTGAAATTATTTATTATGGCATGATATTTTTCACAGTTATCAATTGTTGGGAGTGGAACAGAAGTATAACATTGGGGAAAAAAGTTCAGTGACCTAGAATTAAAGACTTCTCTCCCTTGTCTTGTGCCCTTACATGGATTCTGCTTCAGGAACAGTCATATCAAAAGATTGATAGACATGTGCCCACCTATGTTTATTCTCTCTCCCTAGACTTTTGTATGTCCAGAAATGGTGACAAATTTTTGAATAAACTGCTGTTATTGAACATGGAGGAGAGAAAGAGACAGGAACGAGATACTGTCAAGTCCAATAAAATTGAGTTCACTCAAACAGCAGGCAGCTTTCAGCAGTAAATGGGCACTAGGTTTCTGTCAAGTGTGAATGTTTTATAAAGGGTTACTACTGTCTTCAATATTTTCAGAAGCTCAAAACTGAAAGGAAGTGTCACCAATTAGCAATGCTTTATGAATTATTCATACTAATTCAACTTTTGCTATTGCCTGTTCTCTCTTTTAATTTTGGCAATTTTTGGTTACTTATATTGCTTTTCTTGGAACAAAAGTTTGCATTTCAGGGTGTTCTACAGGGTTCTGGGCATTTGGGGATCGAATTATTCTTTCTACAAAGGATAAATGACTGTTCAAGAATCTCAAATATAAAGAAATTGAAGAAACTGCTCTCACTATCTAAACAAGTTTGAAGAAAAGGCCTCATAGTTTATAAATTTGCTAATGTAAGCCTCCAATGCTACTATTAAAAATACTGACATGAAACTCTAAACAATAAACAAATCATCACTTTTATCTTTTATGAATTCTTGCTATTTAAGTTACACTGTGCATATTAATATTTTTGAAGTAGATAAGGATTAATAGATTGGATAATAATTTTACCTTTTAAAAATTAATTTATTAGCGACCCGAGAGGTGGCTCAGGGGTTAGGTGTCCGGCCTGCGGTGGCAGAGATGGCGAGTTCGGTTCCCGGGAGTGCCAACCGAGTGATGACGTCATGACTCGATGATTGATTGATCAAGTGATATCGATCAATTCATCGAAAAAAGTTTTAGCCGGGCGGTGGTGGCGCACGCCTTTAATCAAAGCACTCGGGAGGCAAAGGCAGGCGGATCTCTGTGAGTTCGAGGCCAGCCTGGTCTACAGAGCGAGATCCAGGAGCAAAGCTACACAGAGAAACCCTGTCTCGAAAAATCAAAACAAAAAAAAAAAACAAGAAAAAATTAATTTATTTCATTTGTTGGAAATAGATTTATTTTCATATAACATATCTCGATTAAGGTATCCCTCCCTCTACTCCTTCTGGTTCCATACCAACGCCACTTCAATCAGTATCCAATCCTTTCTGTCTCTCATTAGAGAACAAATGGGCTTCTAAAGGATAATGATACCTAATACAATAATAAAATAGAAAATAATAATGATATGATATGATATATTATGATCAAACAAAAGTAAACACATAAGAATAGGAAAGAACAAGTAGAAGGAAAAGAGCCCAAGAAAAAGATAGATGCAGAGACTCACTAATTGATCTACGCAGTAATCATATAAAAATACTGAACTGCAGCCATTATATAAAAACAAAGTACCTTTATGAGTAAACAAAGAGAGAGAAAAATGAAATAAAATGAAAAATAAAAGTATTTTAAAAGAAAAAAAAGTAGAAAATTATCTTACATGACATTATGGGACAAGTAATGTCCAAATATGTGTTTGAGTTCATTTTCTGTTGGCTGTCTACTGCTGGGCATGTGCTCTACCATTAAGATGAGTTGTTTTGCCTGGCGGTGGTGGCGCACGCCTTTAATCCCAGCACTCGGGAGGCAGAGGCAGGCGGATCTCTGTGAGTTCAAGGCCAGCCTGGTCTACAGAGTGAGTTCCAGGAAAGGCACAAAGCTACACAGAGAAACCCTGTCTCGAAAAACAAAAACAAAAACAAAAACAAAAACAAAACAACAACAACAACAACAAAAGATTAGTTGTTTTCCCACACAGTGACACTGCCTTGGTGAAAACAAAAATTTTCAATCGCAAATTAATTGGAGGTTGCTCCTTGTTTTATGACGGGAACATACGTCTATTTCTCTTTTCAGCTCTAGGACCACATCTGGTGCGGACCCATGCGTGTCCTGTGCATGTTGCCACAATCTCTTTGAGTGCATATGTATGTGCGGATCTTACTAATTTAGAGAACCTGGTTTTCTTAGTGTCCTCTATCCAACCTGGCTCTTAGACTCTTTCCACCTCGTCTTCCATCGGATTCCCTGAGATCTGAGGGGAAAAACAGATGGAGGTATTCCATTTTTGGCTGAATGTTCCAAGGTCTTCCAGTCTCTGCATAATGTCTGGCTGTGGGTTTCTGTATTTGTTTTTTTGTGTGGTGCAGGAGGAAGCTTCTCAGATGATGGCTGAGCAAGACACTGATCTATGAATAGAGCAGAATGTCATTAGGGTCATTTTAATGCCTTTTTTGTTTGTTTGTTTTTAGAACTCAGTTTCTGGAAAGGAAACTATCTCACCTTTGTGCCTAGGTTATCTAGTCTCTTATTTTTGGTCACCCAAGCAGACTCGTGTATGGGTTCCATCTCATGGAGTGGGGCTTGAATCAAATCAGATGATGGTTCGTTACGACCCCAAGCTTTGTGCCACCATTGTACTAGCATATCTATCGGGCAGGACACTATTGCAGATCAAATGGTTTGTAGCTGAGTTGGTATTACATTTCTCCTTTGGCGGTATGCTGAGTAACTTTCACTACTAAGAACAATGGCCCATAGTCATGAAGGCTCTAGGTAGGCACCAGCTCAACTTCTCCATGTTCAATCAGCCTTGTTGGTGTTGTCTTCCTCAATGGGGCCTCGCTGTCAGTTTCTGAAAAGCAGACTCTCACCTTGGCAGCGGCCTGGGTTGTTTGAGAAATCCCATGGGACCCTTTCAGCCAACAACTCAACTAGATGTAACCCATTCCTGGGTACTGAAAGCTTCATGTGGTGATAAGGGATGTCTTGTTGAAGCTTTGTCTTCCTCAATTTTTGCTGATATCATTTAGATCACCTTCATATATGTATATATTTTTGGAAGCTTCAATTTTATTAGGTATCCATACGACCTTTCCAATAGCCCTTAATTTTGGTGGTCTCTCCTTATATTATTTCTCTTGTCCCTCTCTTCCCTCCCCATCCTCATGTGATCCTCTTTCCCATTCCAGCCCTCCACCATACCAATTCATCAATAACTTTCTATTCTATTTTTCTTTCCTAGAGCGATCTATCTGTCCCTCCTAGTCCCTTCCTCCATACCTAACCTCTGGGTTCTACAGATTGTAACTTGCTTTGAAAGACTACATTTATTCAGAGTTTTAAGACATTTTTAAATTATGTTACTGGTCATTGATATTGAAGATTAAAGTAAATAATACATATAAGTGGGTAGAATGATGCTTCCTATGTTGTTTGGTCAATCATTTTTATGTTTATGAATTATGTTTCTGTGATTTACTATGTTCAGAATTAACATGTTGTATTCAATTTTGATTATAATATAACCATAATGTTTTAAAAGTTGCTAAGTTCATAAAAGTTTGGCATGTTTTCCATTACTGAAATTTTATATCTTCAGGATTCCATATTTCTACTGATTTGACAATGGGACTTAGATATTCCTGAGCATTTCTTTCTTTTATTTCCCTTATATTTTTTTCCTTTTATATTGTTTCCCCAAACTACAGAACATCTCATGAGTGTTCTTTGGAACATGTTTGTTCAGTGATTTTTTTCCATCTCTTTTCAAAATAAGGTCAACATGACTTGTTTTTATTATATGATGTTATTGTTATATTGTGGTATTATTTTATAAAATGTTCCTGTACTCAAGTACTTTAGAATAGTTTCCCTTTTATAAGGTATGAGGCTGAGGGTCTCAGGACAATGATGGATGATGACCATCTAATGTCAGTATTTTTTGTTGTTGAATTTTCCTGTTAACTCAAGGAAACCATGCAACATTTACTATCATTCTCACTGATGTCCATTTGCTATTGGACTTACTGAAAAAGGAATTGGGATAGTTCAAACTGCATTCACTGATTATACTTTCTTGTTAAGTTTAATGGAAATCATAAAAATTTTAATATATGTTTAACTACTAAATTTATTAAAATGTTTTTTACTAAATGTGAATAAGCCCTCTAAAAATGGCATAATCTAGGAATAATAAATAAGAATGTTTATAGGCTTCCTCCTTTTATTTTGACAGTCTTTCAAAGCAAGATATATATAGTAAGTGAACTTGAAGCAGACCTACTTTTTCTTTAAACCTAAATTGACGTAGCACCAAGGATGCAGAATTGGCAGTTTGGTAATAACCACACCTCATCTCAGACCCACCTGCCAAGCTGCCATGAAATGTGCCAATTATAGAAACTTATAGATAGGAGACAATGAGCTTTTATATGCTGGGCTAACATTCTTCATGGCATCTTACTTCTGTGGGTTTCCTCATAAGCATTCTCTAACCTCTAATGACAACATAATCTGCTATAATGTATTTTTAGCACAGTGTAATTAAGGATATTAGTATGAAATCCTACGATTTTTTAAAGAAATACTAGACTGAATTTTGATTGACCATGTTTTTCTGTACAGATTCCTATTGATGCTTTACTTTCATTAGTGGGCATAAACACTTCCTTTTGCGGAGTACACTATCACAATGAAGTATATATCCTTAGTTAAATATGTATAACACCAGTATTCCAAATAACATAATTTCCAAAAGCACAAAATCCTAGATGCATTTGATACAAACCACAGGATATATCCTAATCAATGTGATAAAATTGACATCCAAAACCAAACATTAAAAGACATAGAACAATTAATAAGACTTCAACAACTTTAAGAGGTTGAAGGTTATTAAATATGATTGATTTTGAAGAGCTTGAAGATTATAAAATTGTAATGGTTTTGATGGGCTCAGAGACTATGTGATTGAAACAGCATGTTCTATGTATTAAAAAGCTTTAACTAGTAATATTGCAAATCTAATATAGGTTTAAGAACCAGAAAAATGAAAAAGTGGTTGGCCTTGACAAACCTGCAAAGAGTCAGTCTAGGAACCTTACCAGTACTTTTAAAATAATTCATATTTACCAGTACCTTTAAAATAATTCATATTTATTTGTCTGTTAGACTAAACATTGATATTTATTTATCCCCAATTTTATTCACTATGCTGATATTTTTATCTTTCCCACTTAATTTTATAATCTGAACATCTGTATGAATTACAGTTTATATTTCTTTAATTTTGTTTACTCTTAAGCAAACGATACTGAAACCACAGCACCATTTATATATTTTTCTTTTAGCTGTTTTTCCTTTCCCATACATTGACTATTTCATTTCTAGAACCAATTCACATTGCTACACAATTTTAACACAGGAAATTATTTAAAAATATAACTCATGGAGATTTCCACAGGCATGTATCAAATAATATTTCATTAATTATTCTTCATTATAGTTAATGACTACTTGCTAATACGAAAATAGTAACTACTGTTTTTCCCATATATTTACCAATGTTTGAAGTCAACGTAGCAAAATACCTTGATTTCTTATTTTAAAACAGACATCTTAAATGTAGTTAACAAAATGAAATGTTCTTGGGCCTGTAATGATTTTATAAGAAATATTTGTGTGATCTTTCATTAAATATGTCCTAAAGTATGTGCCAACTTGGTACCAAGTGACAACCTCTCATACTTATTCCTATTGACATTAAAAGCCAGTAAACATCTCTAGTCTGTTTTAATTGATTTGTTTGAGACCCAGTCTCATGAAGTACAAGCTAGATTTTAGTTTCCTATCTGCCTGATGCAAGATTTAAAGTTCTGATCTTCCTCCCTTCATTTTCTAAGTGCTGAAATTAAAGGTGTGCCATGCTCTATTTTATACCATGGGTTCAGTAAATATGTAATCTAACTATACTCTTTTATTGGCTTGTTAGGAAGTTCTAAACCAATTTATAGATCATATTCTTCACTTAGCTGGCATCTTGTGTGTGCTGAAATTCTCATAAATGCTTTACTTTTATATTCCCTTGTCCCACTTGTTTCACTTTTGATGTGGCTTTCCTATTTGTCTCTTACTTTATTGTAGATGAGTTTCTAAACAATCTTAGTAAATAAGAAACACAGAGCCAAATACAGAGGTAATAACCAAAGAGATCAGAGAGCCACGACTACCTTATCTTACCACCTTGCCTCTGTCACTTCCCCAGAGAGTTATTTCCTGCCTGATTTATATTTTTATTGCCTTTCTGTTCTGTCTTCTCATTGGCTCTTAGCCCAGCTACATGACTTCCTTGTCACTGCCTGTCTATACAGACTTCCAGGTCTCTATGGTTGGTACTGGGATTAAAGGTTTGTGTCACCATGCTTGGCTGTGTCCTTGACCACACAGAGACTCTGCCTGACATGTGATCATATTAAGGGCGTGTGCTACCACCACTGGACTTCTGTTTAATGGCTATTTGGCCTCTGATCTCCAGGCAACTTTATTGATTATCATACAAATAAAATATCACATTTCATCACAAATAAAATATCATCATACTTTATTTCCAAACAATCGAGCTACATGAAAGGTTTCTGAGCCAGTGCTTTCTACAGTTAATTTTTTCTTGTTTCATCAAGACTTTATTTTTTCTTAAATTAATTAACTATCATTTTCTAAATTTCCCTTTTATTATTTGTTATTTGATATGCATGAAAAGACATTGGATTCACATGAAATCTTAATGAGAGAATATTCAAAATTCTACTGAATGTCAGATAACAGATTTTGATGTCTTTTTTTTTTCCTTCTTATTTAGATTTTTCCAAAGATAGTGGGTTTAGGTCTCTGAAGCATTCTCTGTTAAAATGTTGAGAAAGATTTTTGAGTATGTACTTCAGAAAGTCATATTTCAAGACTATGCGCTTTGACAGCTGTAAAATAACAGTGTAATTGCAGTGTAACTGTGAAATACGACTTCTTGTTGGTAGACAGTGGCTCTTTGGTTGAATCTGACATATATACAACTTCAGTATATCCTATTGTTTATAATTAGTTAAGTCTCAATATTCCCTTTGTTCGATTCGTGGTCATGACTTTTCATACAATGAAATAAGATGATTAAATGTATAAAATATAACAGCATACTTCCATGTATTGGGAAATACTCTTTCCCTTTCTCTGTATGAATGGCTGTGGGAGCATTTTCATGTCAGTCTACACATCTGTCTGTTTCTCTCTTCTAATAGAAAAAAACAGACAAATGATAGGTAGATAATGGATATCAAGATAGATATAAACACATATTCATGTTTTCTCTTTTATATTACTACATTATTTTGCTCACTGAAATTTTTACTGACTACTGTAGGATATAACATAGCTGGGAGACTTATCTTTGTACACCACCTTGAAAGCTTTAAATTTTCCCAAAGGAATCCCAATTTAGATATGTAAGTATTGAAGTTCAAAAATGATCATACATATCATTTACAGGAAAAGTATGTAATTAATCCTTTTAGAGATAAAAGGAATTTGACTGTAATTCATTCAATAATATGTTTAATCATTTCATCATGAAGAAATTAAAATGTCATTGACTCACAGTTTCTAATTCACTTAATAAGCACTTTAGAATATATAACATTAATTTTGTGCAGCAAATTTTATAGTTATAGGAGATTTGTTTATATAACAAAATAAATGTTGAGATTTTTATGACCTGAATTTGCAAGTTTTCATCTCTAGACTAAGAGAGACTTGATTTTTATTTTGTGGGATATGAGGTATTTGCCATTTTAATTAAGCTATTCTTAGTAAAAGGTAAAATAAATTTTCATTCTTTATCTTAAAATCAAAGAGACAAGATAAGTGTACAGAAGTCTCCTCTGGGACCTACAGAGCAGCAGAGACAATGTAGCCGATTGTGAAAAAAAAAATGTTTAGACAAGATTAAAAGCTTGTGCACGATTTTGCCTAGAAAAGAAAGGTTGAAGCTATGTGCTAGCAAACAAGCCACAGGGAATAGTATGATCTGATAGAGAATAACACATTCAACTATACTGCATCTTTGTTTTTCAGAATCACTAGTGGTTACAGTGAGGGGTGTGGAACGGTAGATGGGCTAACAGGAGAGCAGATAGACGTCTTAAGATGACAGGCTCCCAAGTTTAAGGATATTCTTTTACCAGATGCCACTAAAACAGAGATAGTCCAAGTTGCTGAAGATATTAAACAAATACTGTTTTGTTTTGTTTTTTCTCAAAGTTTTTCCTGGAGCTAATTGATTGATTGATTGATTGATTGAGTTTTTGAGACAATGTCTTCCTATATAGCTCTAGCCTGTAACTAGTAATTCTTCTTTCTTAGCTTCCCAGGTTAGGGGATCCCAGATGTGCCTCACCATGCCAATCTCATAAGGTAGATTCTTAAAGGAAGTTTAAAAATTTTCAAGAGTTTCATGAGTACCAAACTATCATAGAAAGACAAAAATTGTAAGTAATACCTAAAATACATATTTCATAGCAAACTGTTTGCTTCTAACTAGCGAAATTATCCACAATCTTATATAGCTTTTATTCAAAGTTGAATTCATAAAGAAATTATAAGCATAAATAAATTTAATATGGGATGATATAGAAAAATATAATAAAATGTAGACATATAATTTTTATATATGGGACAATTAAGATTCAACCAAATTAAAAGACCTCTTAAGTCGTATAGATAGTTTTAGCAAAATGGGAGAAAACATTAACATAAAACAATCAGTAGCCTTCCTATATATCAATGATAAGCATACAGAAAAAGAAAAAAGGAAACAATCCATTCATAACAGGCTCGATATCTCTCTCTCTCTCTCTCTCTCTCTCTCTCTCTCTCTCTCTCTCTCTCTCCCTCCCTCTCCCTCTTTCCCTCTCTCTCTCTTTCTCTCTATCTTGCACCCAGGGAGAAACCTAATCAAGGAATCAAAAACCTCAACACTGAAAATTTAAAGATGCTGCAAAATAATGGAAGAAGACACTAGAAGATAAAAACATGGATGTCTGTCTACCATGCTTATAGACATTAAACAAATAACCTTCCTATCAAAAACTGTCTGTGGAGCTGGGAATGGTGGCCCTTGCCTTTAAATACCAGAACATGGGAGGTAGAAGCAGGCAGATATCTGTGAGTTCAAGGTCAGCCTGGTCTAAAGAGTGAGTTTCAGGACAGTCAGGACAGTTAGAAAAACTCTGTCTCAAAAAACCTTTCAGTGGATTCAATACGATCCCAATTAATATTCAAACATCAAAAACCAATGATAGACAAAGCAGTCATGAACACTTCAGAAAGTATCACTATAACTGATCACAAATTATACTCTAGAGGCATAATAATAATAATTTTGACACTGGCACAAAGGGATTTTTAATATTTTTTATTATTTAAAACATTTTCTTTCCTCTTACATACCAACCCCTGTTCACCTTCTCTCCTCTTCTCTGGCTCCCCCCACCTACTCCATCCCACCCCCATCCCCACGTCATAGAGGGTTAAGTCCTCCCTTGGGTAGTCAACACAGGCTGGCATACCAAGTTGGGGCCAAATGTAGCCCCTTCTTCTTGCATCAAGGCTCAGGAAGGCATCCCACCATAGGGAATGGGCTCTTAAAAGGCACTTCATGTACCCGGTATAAGTCCTGGTTCCATTGCCAGGGGATCCACAAACATATCAAGCCATGCAACTTTCACCCACATTCAGAGGTCCTAATTCGGTGCCATGTAGACTGTCCATCTGTCCCATCTGTCAGTCCAGAATCCATGAGCTCCCACTAGCTTGGGTCAGCTATCTCTGTGGTTTTTCCTGTCATGATTCTGACCCCCTCCCTTGCTCTTATAAATCCTTCCTCCCTTGCTTCAACTGAACTCCAGGATCTTGGACAAGTGCTTGGCTGTGGGTCTCTGTATCTGCTTCCACCAGTCACTGGATGTCGGTTCTATGAGGACAATTAGGGTAGACACCAATCCGAGTGCAGGGGAAGGTTAGTTCAAGCACACTTTATCACTGCTATGAGTCTTAGCTTGGGACAGTCTTGTGATTTCTGCAGATTTCTCCTCATCCCCTTATTGGTACACTCTGTCAAGATATTGCTTTCATTGATCTCCCTCCTTGTCTCTCCCCTAATTAGGCCATCTCTAGCCCTCAAGTTCCCACCTCCCATCTCCTCCCATCTCCTCCCTTCTCCTCCCATCTCCTCCCTTCTCCTCCCTCCTCCCAGTTTACCCAGGATATCTTAACCGTTTCCCCTTCCTGGGTTGACCCATGATTGTCCCTCTTAGTGACTTCCTCTTTACCTAGCTTCCCTAGGGTTGTGGATTGTAGGCTGGTTATCCTTTGCTTTTCTTCTAATATTCACTTATGAGTGAGTACGACGCACTGTGTTTGTCTTTCTGGGTATGGGTTACCTCAGGATGATTTTTTCTAGTTCCATCCATTTGCCTATAAATTTCATGATGACAAAGGAATGAATCAGTATCCCTGATAATGGGACAAAATCTATGTCAGTTCTTCGTCTATTAAGAGTCTGGATCTAGAATATACAAAAAAAACTGTAAAAGCTAAACATTAAGAAAATAATGATCCCCACTTAAAAATGAACTATGAAACTGCTCAGAAAGTTATCAAAATAATCAAGTTTATTGCAAGTAAATACTTTTAAAAGTTCTTAGCATTCTTTTTTATCTTTAAAAATTCTTCAAGAATGTCTTTTTAATTAATATATGTACATACATATTTAATTCAAGAATAGCAGAATTTCTAGAGAATGGAGAGCAAGGAACAACAGGATTAGTAGCCAAAAGGGAAATGAAAATTAAAAATACTGTGATATCCTACTTCACCTCATTCAGAATGGACATCCTCAGGAATGCAAATAACAAATGTCATCTTAGATTTCTGGAAGGGGAAAATTTTCACATGACTTATAAACTAGTGTAGGCACTCTGGAAATCATTCTGAAGTCTTTCTTCTAAAAACTAGAAGTAGATATTTTGTATGACCCAGTTATGCCATTCCTGGGTTAATATTCACAAGACGTTATATCTTTCAACAGAGACACTTGCATGTCCATGTTCATTGCAGCTAGGACAACAAATGAATGGGTAAGAATAATGTGTCATATATGCACAACGAATATTGCAAATACATAAAGAAAATGGCATTTGAGATTTACAGGTAAAGGGATGGGACTATAAAAGTTAGAGTATGGTAGCCTTATGTTCTCATATGCAGACCCTAGCTTGAAGTCTTTCCTTTTGTGTATTTAACTAGAAGTCAGGAAACTAC
>CABHPR010117436.1:0-2500 GCA_902168415.1 Peromyscus melanophrys
CCCTCCCGCGCCTGCCGCCCTCCCCGCGCGCCTGTGCCGCCCTTCCGATGTCTTGCACCCAAGCCTCGGGGACCGCGCAGAGCGAGGCCTGGGTGCTTGTCCTACGCCCGTGCCACTGCCCTAGTGCCGAGCGAAAGGAAGGCGACGCGGAACGCCATTCTGGGGTCCTGCCGAAGCGTCCTGCTCCAAACAGGTTCAAGCCCTGGTTCCCGGATAACCTCAGGGAATGCCTCAGGCCTTCTTCTGGATGCGAGAACCACGGAGGGCGGGAGGGACTTTTGTACTAAATTGCGTCCATTATTTCTTCAGGTAGGTACACTTGAGAATCTCTTGCAGATGTTAACTGTTCAACTTCACTGTTGCTTCAAAGTTACCAGCTCAGGCAGCAAAAGAGCAAAAGGCACTTTAGACCAAGGTGCAGGCAGCCAGTTGGTCTGTTCCCCAGCATTTAGCAAGGTGTTCTCCCTCACCCTCTCTCCTCCTTCTTAATCTTCCCCTCCCCCTTCCCTCTTCCTATCCCCATTGGTGTAGATCCCGCAATAGTTTATCAAGTCTCCAGTTAAGAAATATTCATTCTCTCTTCATTCTTTCCACCCTCCCCTTCCCTCCCCTCCTTTTCCTTCTCCCCTCCCCTTCCAGTGTGTGTGTGGTGTCTGCAGGTGCCTGCAGAGGCCAGAAGAGGGCGTTGGATCCTCTGGAGGGGGTGTTACAGGTGGCTGTGAGTCTGCGCCCTCCTCTCCTCTTGCTAGGAACTGAGTTTAGGTCCTCTGAAAAAGAAGTGCTCTTATTGCCGGGCCATCTCTGTCCGGTTCCTTACAGCTGTATAACTTGGGGCTGTTATAATTACATCTACATAAAATGTTTTGTGTGTAAACATTTTTATTTTTTCATTTCACCTAGCAATGAGATTGTAGGGCCAGGCAGGTAAGTGGAACTTTGGCTTCCTGGGAGAATCAAACTGGTTCCCAGAATGACTGCTCAGGAGCAGAGGTTCTGCTTGCAGCCTGCAAACCAGAATTCTTAAGGCCCTGGGTTCAATTCCTACTCCAAAAAAGTGGTGGCCACACCGGACTCACCAGCAATCTGAGAGAGTCGTTGTTGAGTCCCATTCTTGAAAGCACTAAATACTGAACTCTTCTTAATTTCAGTCATTCCAGAGGTACACAGTGAACGCTTGATTCTAAATAGAAGGAGGAACTGTCTTCAGGAAGGGAGGGAGTTGCCAGAGGGCAGAGCATGGAGGAGGGTAGCTTGGGAAGGTTGATGAATTAG
This sequence comes from Peromyscus melanophrys, assembly GCA_902168415.1. NCBI lineage: Eukaryota > Metazoa > Chordata > Mammalia > Rodentia > Cricetidae > Peromyscus > Peromyscus melanophrys. The sequence continues at coordinate 1,273 of CABHPR010117436.1, forward strand.
GACAAAATATGTGTCTGAATATGCCATAATAAAACTTACTACTTTGTATACTAACTTAAATAATCAATAAAAAGAGTGAAACTTAATGTGAATTTATTTCTCTAATGGTGAATAGTATTAGGTCTCTTGAAGTGCAATCCTAATTAGTCTTAACAATAAAAACTCAGATATAAAGGGTAGTGTTGAAAGATCAGAGAAGCAGAGCAGCAGCCACTAGAGACATCCTACGAATCCTCTGACCAAAAAGGGGGGTTGAGATCCTGTGTCCACCCGCTTTATATTCCTGTCTCCGCCTCCCTAATGCTGGGATTAAAGGTGGGCATCACCACCTCCGGCTCTGTTTCTCTTTTAGACTGGTTCAATCCCAAGGTGACCTTGAAATCCTGATCATCCTGCTTCTTCTCCCAAGTGCTGGGATTAAAGGTGTGTGCCACTGCCTGGCTTCTATGGTTAACTAGTGGCTAGCTCCGCCCTCTCATCTCCAGGCAAGCTTTATTTGTCAGAAACACAAAGTATCATACAACATCCTCTTCGGTTTGGTCACGTGCCACTCAAATATACTCTTCTTTGACAAAGCGGCTATACGAGTCTTCCACGTGGTGTTGATCCCCACAGTGGAACCAGGGCCTGGCGGGGTGGTAGGCCTGCTCGCACTAGTACTGGGCTTTACTCACAAATACCTTTATTCTTGTTTTTTAGGCTTTCTCACAAATGAGTTTGAGAGTTCCTCATAGTTTATTACAAACCTTTGTTAAACATAATGCAGTTTGTCTTTCTCCTTATTTGTATTTGTCTTTTCGGGGGGGAAAAAGCTTTTTAATCTTGGTGAAGTCAAATTTGTCAGCTTTTCCATTTATTACTCATCCTTTTAATGTCAAGTCTAAAAACTCTTGGCCTAGCCAGTGGAGCCTAAAAGATTTTTATTTACTATGTATACAGTGTTCTGCCTGCATGTGTGCCTGCAGGCCAGAAGAAGGAGCCAGATCTCATTACAGATGGTTGTGAGCCACCATGTGGTTGCTGGGAATTGAACTCAGGACCTTTGGAAGAGCAGCCAATGCTCTTAACTTCTGAGACATCTCTCCAGCCTGAGCCTAAAGATTTTTGTTTTATTATAGTCTTAAATTGCTTATGATGCAGTTTTTGTATAAGATGTGAGGTTTTGCTTGATGTTCACATATCTTAGACTCTCCACTGGCACTTGTTGACAAACCTACCCTGTCTCTAA
>CABHPR010117436.1:7500-13042 GCA_902168415.1 Peromyscus melanophrys
CTTCAAGGAACAATGGCAACAGAATGCCCCTCCCTTCTGGATTATGCAGAAGGTGTGGTAAAGGCAGACATTGGACTAACAGATGTAGATCAACAAGAGACAGACAAGGTAATCTTGAACCTCCCTGAGGGGCCTCTCACAGGCCCCCACTGCAAATTCAGTTCAATCCTTTCCTGCCATCATAGAAGAAACCCCTTCCCAGAGCAATTAAATAACCAAATGCCTGTTGTAATAAACCAGGCTGCTCGGGGTGACAGAACAGCTGTAGCAGGGAGAACAGAAAATTCAGGAGAAATCATACAGCGAATTTTTTGGCAAACTTCTATAAATGAACAAAGACCAAAAATAAAAATACAAATAAATGACATTCTCATTGAAGGTCTTGTAGACACATGTGCGGATGTAACAATAATTGCACCAGAATCTTGGCATCCAAATTGGCCTCTTCAGGAGGTAAATGTTCAGCTGTTAGGGATTGGAACATTATCTCAAGTGAAACAGAGCACAAGATGGGTCGAAAGTACAGGGCTAGAAGGACAGAGAGGAAAATTAAAGTCATATGTGGCTAATATAGCTATGAATTTATGGGGCTGTAATTTATTACAACAATGGAATACCCAAATTAACATTCCTCCAACCAAAGAAACAAACCATAAACTAAAATGTGTTTCTGAGAAAAATATTAGAAGATATTATAAAGAACAGTCACTGGCCATCCAGATTGTAAAAGAACAGGGCACAACAACTGCTGATCTTTCAAAGACACCAACAATTCTACCTTTAAAATGGTTAACAGACAAGCCTGTATGGGTTCATCAATGGCCTTTAACAACAGACAAATTGCAGGCCTTGGAAGAGCTGGTACAAGAGCAGTTAAATGTTCAACATATTGAAGAATCAACCAGCCCTTTCTTGTAATTCTCCTGTACTTGTTATTAAAAAGAAATCTGGTAAGAGGAGAATGGTAACAGACCTAAGAGCAATTAACAAGGTAATTCAGCCAATGGGCTCTCTACAATCTGGAATTCCTTTGCCTACTCTGTTTCTAAAGGATAGCCTCTTATAGTTATCATTTTAGAAAACTGCTTATTCTCAATACCCTTACAAGAAAAAGACAGAGAAAGATTTGCCTTCATGGTACCTACTTAAATTTCTCAGCTGGTTAAGAGATATCAATGGAGGGTTCTCCCACAGGGAATGTTAAATAGTCCAACTCTGTACCAATATTTTGTATGACAGCTGTTGGAAGTAATATGTAAACAATTTCCTAAATTATAATTTATCATTACATGGCCAAATTTTACTAGCTGATTCAAATATAGATACTTTAGAAAGAATGTTTGAATAAGTAAAGAAAATTTTGCCTTGTTGGGAATTACAAAATTGCTTCTGAAAAGATACAAAGAGGAGATTCTATTAATTATTTAGAATATAAAATAGGTCTACAAAAAATTAGACCCCAAAAGGTACAAATTAGGAGAGATTGATTACAGACTCTTAATAGCTTTCAAAAATTATTTGGAAACATTTCCTATCTACAGACTGCTGTTGAGGTAAAAAATTATGAACTGAGTAATTTGTTCAAAACCTTAGAGGGTGACAAGGACTTAAATAGTCCAAGAGAATTATCACCTGAAGCTGAGAAAGAATTGGTCTTGATAGAAAAGAAAGTACAGGAAGGACACGTGGATTGTGTGGATCCAAAGCTTGATTGCATTTTGGTTATTTTACCCTCTAATCATTCTCCTACAGGAATTTTAATGCAGAGGGAAGATATTATATTAGAAAGGATATTTCTACCAAATAAACAGAGTAAAAAACTTATGTGGAAAAGATCTCTGAGTTGATTTTAAAAGGAAAATTGAGACTTCGTCAATGAGCAGGAATAGACCCAGCAGAAATTGTAGTACCTTTAACTAATGATGAAACTGACAAATTATGGGCAGAAAGTGAACCTTGGCAAAGAGCTTGCAAAAATTTTTTGGGAAAGATTAACAACAAATATCCCTAAAGTGATAGAATTAAACTTATAAAGAGAGCTGATTGGATTTTGCCTTGCATTATATGGGAAAAATCCATATCTGGAGCTTGTATATTTTATACAGATGCAAGCAAATAAAGAAAGGCAGGTTACAAATCAGAATTTAAGTAAAGTGGTTCAAAGTCGTTATAATTCAGTCCAAAAATCAGAATTGTATGCTATTCTGTTGGTATTAATGGATTTTTCAGAACCTCTCAACATAGTAACTGACTCTCAGTATGCTGAAAGAGTGGTATTACATATTGAGACTGCAGAATTTATCTCTGATGCTTCAGAATTAACTTCACTATTTGCTCAGTTACAAGATATAATCAGGAAAAGGAGTCATCCTTTATATATAACTCACATCCGATCCCATACTGGTCTGCCAGGCCCTCTAGCACAAAGTAATGATGAGATCGATAAATTATTGATAGGAAATGTGCTGGAGGCCTCAGAATTTCATAAAAACATCATGTCAATATTAAGGGTTTAAAAAGGATTTTTCCACAACGTGGCAACAAGCCAAGGATATAATAAGGAAATGTCCTACTTGTTCTTTTTAAAACCAAACTTCACTACAAGCAGGATGTGATCCAAAGGGTACTCAGAGGAATGAAATCTGGCAGATGGACATGTTTCACTTTGCAGAATTTGGAAAACCGAAATATGTACTCTACCACACCATTGATACCTATTCAGAATTTCAGTGGGCAACTGCTCTGAGTTCCAAAAAGTCTGATTCTGTAACCATGTATTTGCTTGAAGTTATGGCCATCATGGGTATACCTGTACAAATCAAAACTGACAATGCTCCAGCATATGTCTCTGGTAAAATGAAACAGTTTTTTTTGCTTATTACAACATAAAGCATATTACAGGTATACCACATAATCCTACAGGCCAAGCAGTCATAGAAAGATCAAATCAAATTCTAAAGGATATGCTAAATAAACAGAAATGGGTAACAAAAACTCCCAGAAATAGATTACATTATGCTCTATTAACTTTGAATTTTCTCAGTGCTAATGAGAAAGGAACAACAGCTGCAGAGAGACATTGGATAATAGAAAAAAACTACAGAATTAAATCAACCTATATACTATAAAGATGTGCTGACCTCAGAATGGAAACCAGGATATGTATTATGTTGAGGACAAGGTTTTGCTTTTGTTTCTACAGGAGAAGAAAAGTTACAGATACCAACAAAATTGATAAAGTTTCAATTTTGAACAAGAGAGACCTCTTAATTAGAAGAGGTGATAGTTCATCGACCAGCATGACCATCCAATTTAAACTAACTTATACCACTAACAAATGCTTTTCATTTAATCAGATATAACTTGCCAAAAGAGAACCTCCTCAAAGTTAGGGTTGCAGAAAGGTTTTTGTTTTTGTCTTTCAGGAGAATGAAGGCTAAGGAATCTGAAGAACACTGGACAAATGAGACATCTGAAGAAAAAGTACTAATCATCCAGAAAAATGTCCCAAGAAAAAAAATGAATCAGCCTATATCACATATGAAATTTCATAAGTCTTCCTAAATGTTTGTTTCTTCTGTTCTCTACAGACACTTAACACAAATAGTCCCAGTTCAATTAAAAATTAAAGCTGGCTTTGGAGTTGGAGTGTGACTTTCTCCTTCTCTAAACCCAAGCATGCTTGTTAAAAGAAAATGCAAGGGCGGCAGTGGCATACGCCTAAATCCCAGCACTCGTGGGGGCAGAGCCAGGCTGATCTCTGTGAGTTTGAGGCCAGCCTGGTCTACAGAGCAAGTTCCAGGAAAGGCTCCAAAGTTACACAGAGAAACCCTATCTCGAAAAAACCAAAAGAGAGAGAGAGAGAGAGAGAGAGAGAGAGAGAGAGAGAGAGAGAGAGAATGCAAAATCTCTGTATCATGTCATATGGGACAGAAAAAAAAACCAAAATTAAGGAACTATTCTATTGCCACTAATCTCATAATTTTTTGGTTCTATTTTGATTCTTTAAAACTTTTCTTAAGGTATGAATTTTATATCAAAATTTATAAGATTAATACATTTATATTTTAAACTTTGTCATGATATTAATGGTCATATAGACTACTAACTAATCCTAGAAAAAAAAGGTTCATTTAGCTGCCTGTATATGTTTTGGTGTTTGAGTTTTCTGTTTTCTGCTGGGAATCATGACCATGTCTAACAGCAAATTTGAAGTCTCTAGAAAGATGATGGGGCCCCACAAGGACGATTCCATCAGGACAATAATAATACCACTAAGCTGACAAACACCACCCAAAGATCAGCTTTGGACTACAAACTGCTCAGGACAATTTTGAGATGGCTAGCTGAGTAATCCAGCCTCACAGACTGCTGGAGCAAGGACTTGAGACAAGCCCTGCATTTTCGCATTATGCAGAGACTGGACAACAAATGATACAGCTACCTCTCCCAGGACATGACAATTAACCCAAAATTTTTCTTTTCAGGATCTCCTAAGGATGCCTTCACCCCTAGAAAGCAGGAAGTAATTTTAAGAAGACAATACCCACATTCCCAAGAGGTGGGGTGGGCGGTTTTGGTCTTTCAATGGGTTTTGGATAATTGTCATTGTTTAGGATACTTGGTCACAAGTTGTTATTGTTAATGGTCAGGAAACATACTAAACAAAGAAGATTAGATTTAAGGTTCTTATTTGCAAAAAAAAAAAAAAAAAAAAAGAGGATACAGATAAGAGGTAGATTATTGAATCTACTAAAAAAAGATGTAGAAATGACAGAATAAAGGGTAAATTATTGAATCTACTCTGAAAAGAAAAAAGAGAGAATATGGATATATGATAAGAGAAAAAGGTAGATTATTGAATCTACTTTTAGGAAGCAACTACTAGTTTTAAATATTTTACATTGGATTGGATTTTTGTATATTGTCTATAAATTATGTATATTGCTACAAGTTTGAGACTGATTTATATAGATATGATAAGATATAAAGGTAGATTATTGAATCTACTTTTAGAAGGCAACTGCTAGTTTTAAATATTTTACATTGGATTGGATTTTTGTATATTGTCTACAAATTATGTACATTGCTACAAGTTTGAGATTGATTTATATAGATATGATAAAATATAAAGGTAGATTATTGAATCTACTTTTAGAAGGCAACTGCTAGTTTTAAAATATTTTATATTGAATTAGATTTTTGTATATTGTCTACAAATTATGTATATTGATACAAATTTGAGACTGATTTTGTTAAAAAATACTGTACATATATTTCTAATCTTGTTCAAGGTATTGTACCTATACAGTTAATTTAACAATGTAATGCAGTTTGCTAATCCTTGAAAGTTATTATTACTAGCTAATTAGGATATAAAGAAGTGGAAGTTAGTAGTTAGTCATTACAATTGCATTTGTTGTCATATTAGGCATGTTTTCAAGGTCAAGCAGAAATATATTTTAAATAGATAGGTCTTGAAGCATTTCGGAAATCTACAGAATATGGCATTTAAGATATTTTAATAATATAGTTTTTTTTT
>CABHPR010117437.1:0-17577 GCA_902168415.1 Peromyscus melanophrys
TCGGTTTCTTTCCTTGGTGTTATAAGATGTTCACCACGAAGATGCTTAATATCCTTGGTAATATTTATTCCCAGGTATTTCATGTTTTAGAGGTTACTGCAAGGGAGTTGCTTCCTCGATACATTCCTCAGCATGATCCTTTCTGTTATCTGGAAGAGCAATTAATTTTGTGTAGTGATTTTGCAATCTACTACATTCCAGAGAGTAATCATCAGATGGAAGAATTTTCACAGTAAATATTTAAGGCCTCGTGGACGTGTACAAAATCATTAGCACATAGAGATAATTTGACTCCCTTTCTTTTCCGACTTGTTACTCTAGAACAATACAAAGAGGCCTACTCTTATTCCAGGGGAATATGAATTTTCATCCTTTGTTGTTTCATCGGAGAGACTCTCACTCTTTCTATTTTGTTTTTTAATTCTTGACATACATTTGTCATATGTTCCTTCACGCTATCCTAATATTTTTCTTCTATGCTGAGTATTTTAGTGATACTGAAGATGTCGAGAAGTGTTTTCTTCACATGTTGAGATGATTATGTAATTTATGACCTTGTTATTAAAACAATTTATTTAGCTCTCATTTTTTGGAAGTCACTTGTTTGCACTTCCTGTTTTACTAGGTAATATTTCCTTCTCAGGTCTCTAAGGGAGTTGAACATTACTACGTTATAGTTTCAGTTTTCCTTCTTAAGAAATTTCAGAAAAGAAACACACTAACCCCTTGTAAAATGTATAGTTTTGAAAGTCATCATAAGATAGTTTTCTATTAGTAATACAAAATGGGATATAAAGTGAATTAGGTACATTTGGAGTCACCAAGTTAAGATAGATAATGGAATATTTTCTCTGAATTTGTCAAATACAAATGGACTAGACGTTGTTGATGTATTTATTGCTTGTATATATGTATATAGTTATTGTACTTATTGTATATAGTTTTTCCTAGTTATAACTTTTTTTACTTTAATAGACAAAAAAGGGAAATATGGTAATATTGTGTGCTGATACATGGTGATATTTTATTTGTTCTTTAATAAATAAAGCTTGCCTGGAGATCAGAGGAAAACGCCAGCCATTATAAGTAAATACAGAAATCAGGCAATGGTAGCACATACCTTAATCCTATCACTTGGGAGGCAGTGATCTGTCTGGATGACTGTGAGTTCAAGGCCACTCTAGAGAACAGAGCCAAGCATGGTGACACACACCTTCAATCCCAGACCAAGCATAGAGGTTTAGAACTCTATACAGACAAACAGGAAGTGACAGAGCTGGGCGGGAAGAGGAAGTGATGTAGCTGGGCTGAGAGAGCCAATAAGAGAACAGAACAAAAAGGTATATAGGCATGAGTAGACAGGAAGAAGCTCTCTTTAGAGGCTGCAAAGTTGGTGAGGTGAGGTTGGTTGGTGGCTTGTCCCATTCCTCTGATCTCTCTCTGGCTTTAACTCCAAATTCTGGCTCTGTGTTTTTTATTTAATAAGAGCATTTAGAAAATCATCAACAGCAAACCAATTGACAGCTAATAATAATCATAAAGCCAGTTCTTATGATTCAAAACTGTATTCTTGTCTCTGTAGTTACTGTATGCTTATTAGAAAACAACTTTATACAGGAAATGAAAGTAAAATATTTTTTAGATGAGAAAACTAACCATTAGAAATTGTGACCAGGGATATTTATATTACAAAAATATATCTTTTGTAGTCTTTTGTAGCACCTATTATAAAATATTTGTATTAAGACTCGTGATTTCCTTAAATAGAAATTTGAGAAATTCAGAGATTTTTGATGGTCAGAGTCATCTAAAATTTATGCATACTACAAGAGATCTATTTGCCAAATTGTTCTTCCCATATCAATTCGATAATTGTGTCTTTTATGGTACACTTAAATTTGAAGTTCCTTATGTCATATGCATGGAGAGAGTCCTGGTCATCACTTCTCATATCTCATGCTTCCTCTGTAGATTATTTCTGATGCTGACATCTTCAGAGCCTATTGAAAAGTGGAATCTCAGTGCAGAGTCTTTGTAATGTTTTTCTCTATATTAAAAATATTAGGTAACTTGAGCTGTGTGTTTGTGTGTGTGGTTATGCGCACATGTGAGTTCAGGTGCCTGAAGCCCCCAAGAAGCCATCTGATCCTTTCAAGTTATTGATACAAGCGGTTGTGAAGAGCATTTTGTTGTGGACACATATGAGGACCTCTGTAAAGAAATACGTGATATTAACCACAGAGACATCAACTCAGGTTCTGTAATGTTCTTTCCATCTGTTTATCAAAACATACCACTCTCTTCTAAGTTCTTCTGTTCTAACTGCTAGGATGCATTGGAATCCTCTTCCCATCCTCTTGCAAGGAGGTATATTGTTTTACCCTCATTGACAAAAAATTTACACTTTCACAAATATTCTGTCTTTTTATCTCACCCCTCAGCTGCATCAATGTCAAGCATTCACTCAGATATTAAAATAAGAAGTTTGAATTTACTTTGAACACTTCTGCATTTTAGAGCAGAGAAGAGTATTCCACTCTGCACTATTTCCCAATGGCTAGTTCTTAAGAAATGTATGGCTCAGTAGGTTATAAGAGATAATCTATACTAGACATGATATTGCTAGGCAACATCAGTAGAGAAAATAGTGAGAGTCGTTTTATAAGAGATAGGACTTACAATGTAATCCAATATTTTATTTGGCTGTGAACCAACTATATATTTGCCAGTGAGAATTCATTAAATACAAGTTCAGGAAGATGATTTCTCTCTGATCTTTTGAAGACAATATCTGTCTATTCTCAACAAAATTGTGCAGCACTTGGGGATAATGATGCATCCAAGCAGGCCTTCAGTAGAAGCCAAGGAGAAAATCTCCAAAGCCAAAATGACCTTGCCCTTGGTACTATGGTACACAGGGAGAAAACTGATGCAGACACTTCAGAACAATAGCATGCTGAATGTCAAGAACTTGACTTCATTCGATGTGTTAAGCAGATTCCTGGACAAGAAAACCACAGTGAATCTCCCCAGAGCCAGGCAGGCCATGTATCCAAGGACATAGTGGAAGCCAGTGACTGAGCACTTGATACACACAATGATAATGTAGCCATACTCAGATGTGTATTGATATCAACAGAGGGAGGATAAGCTCCTCTCCAGACTGCACAGAAAATAACTTGGATCAGAGTATAGATGGCAATGATGTAGTTAGGTGCCCTTGAAACCAGAAAGTACCTTATCCTTATTCCAGAGGCTGTGATTATTAAAGCCATCAACACAGTCACAGTTTGGGCCAACACAGTGGAAACATCCACAGTGACTACAACTCCAAATGTGATTTTCTTCAGGATGCATGTAGCTGAGTTGGGATGGCCAATGAAGAGCAAGGGGCACAAGAAACAAAAATGAGTGAGATAAGGAAAAGAAGATGTAACTGAGTTTCTGGTTGTTGGCCTTCACATTGGAGGTGTAATGGTGCTTGACAAAGACCCCCACAACCAGAGCTGTAAATGCATAGAAACTACAAGGCCATTAAGGCAAGAGCCATCCCCAGGTGGTCTTCATAGTTCATCATGATCATAAGTTTATGATTGCATTGGTTCTGCTCTGCGTTGACATACTGGTCCTCTGGACACTTCACACAGTGATCCAAAACTGATGAAGAAAGAAAGTATGATTAGTACAGATTCAGCGTTATTATTTTCAGGATATTTCAATTAAGTGTGTTGAAGACACATTGAAATATTTGAATTTTGCTGTTGAGGATGTAACTGAATAATACTGCTGCATAGCAATGCTTCCTTTTCATAGTTCTCATTATTTATATGTGGAAAAAAACCAAAGAATCATTTTATGTCTATTTAAGGTTATTGATGAGATAGATCATTGGTCGTGTTCAGGAAACACGGATTTTGTAGTGTTTTGGAGGCAATGATGAAATGATATACATTGGTGAATTCACAGAAGATATATTCATTAACCATAGTTTTGCTGAGTGCATTTTAAAATCACAGATCTCATGCATTCAGTGTCTCCTGAGGTCTTTGTCTCTTTTAGGAATGCTGCCTCTATGAGATATAAAGACTGTTTCTATACTGGGACCAGATCTCTGATATATTTTCTAATTCAAATTTGCCAGCCCAAATACATTGAAATAAAAACAACTCTAAGTGGAATCAGTAAGGTGTATGTATTTGTATATGTTTACATTTATGTAAACTCATGAATTTGTGTGTGATTGGGTTTTTATGGGTGTAAGCAGGAGGAAGAAAGTCAGAGAATTTTTATGAATATAATATCAATATTTGAGAACTGCAAAGAATAAAAAATAAATAAACACAACACTAGTTGTGTCCTTCTCTGGTATTAGGGACAGCAACTTACAAGTCCTTTTTGTAAGAAGCAGTAACCCTATCACTGAAAGTAGGAAACTCTATACATACTTAGCAATAAAATATCTCTACATCTTCATTCCACCACCTTTGGGAGCATAGAACACCTTCTTCCTTTCCTAACTTTCAACTTATTGAGACCCAGACCCTGTTAATGGCTCACAGGTGAAGTAAATACTGATAAACAGCATGAGAAAGACAACACAAGAGACTTTAAGAATGAGTGGTAACACAGAATCTTTGTATTGAGCAATAGTACCCAAAAGTTATTATCATCACCACGGTAATTGGAGGAAACCATATTATAATTGCTCTGAATCTTTGCATAATTGCAGAGAGGCATGATGTGCTTCCAAAATTTAGAGTATTTTTATTTAGAATAATGTATTTATGGATAGCTGTAATTGGTTAATTTGTTTAAGGGGCTAAGAATTTTGTTCCTAGCTCGTCACAAAACAAGGGGTCATGAACTTTTTAAATGTTTAGTATTGAATATGCAATAAGATTGAGAAGAGAACAGTAGTCCTGTTTGCCTCATCTCAAATACTAAATCACAACAAACAGCAAAGATTTACCCTATATTTTTCTTACATTGTCTTCAGTCCATATCAACTCAGTGAGGCTCTGCATCCCATACTCAGCCAAACATTATCACAGTGGCAGTGCAGGTTCCAGAATGCAAGTGAAGTAGATGAGTAGGAAAATTGTATGAGAAGAATTTATACATAAAACACAGGGTAACTTCCCAGTTTCTATTTGCTTCTAACACACCTAATAAGAATTCTTTCACTCACTAATGTATTATAAAGTGAGCAAAAACAACATTGAAAACCACAGATAAAGAAGAAGAAATGGGTCAACACATGGTATTGGTCTGTGAGGACTGAATCATGGAGGGGAACCTTGATTTAGAAATCAAATATTCAACTTATCTTCTCATGGATAATGATTGGTTGGGAGGAGGAGTGATAGGTCTTATATAGTATATGAAATGAAGCATACAGGTCAGGTGTTCTTTCTGAGCTCTTTGAATATTTAAAAAAATCAACATTTAATTTTCAAAGAACTGTGGTTCTTTGATGAGCTGGATAGTTTTGGAAAAGCAGGATTCAGAAAATTAAATAATTTGGACTGATTATTGGTTATCAAGACAAGGGAATCACAGACTTTGGCTGGATATTCTGTAACTGATACTGGTCTAGAGTAGGCCCCACTCTGAATGCTGTGTGTAACTCAATTACTCTAAACATGAAGCTGCTTTTCCATGACATGGACTTTGTGATACAATTCCAGTGTGGAACCGTGAATTGTTAATTTGTGAGTCCTCCTGAACCATTAATACATGTCTCACTGTGGATAATCTAACAAAATACACTGACATTATTTCTAAAGCTGTTAACACTAACAAATTGCTGAGGCAGTCATGGGACCAAACTTTCCCAAAATGTCATCTTCCCTGGGGCTTTACTTTCCAAAAAGATAAATGATGTCATAAAACTAGATGAACTATCATCCTGTATATTTATCATCCAAATTGTATGTTGTAGACTGTGGACATCAGATGAAGAGCCCCAGGGAAGAGAGTTTTAAAGTATTCTCAATGGGTGAGGAAACAACTGCACACAAACACAAAAGAAAATCAATCCTGAAAACCTCTTATTTGGCCACAGAAATAAAAGCACGTGGAGTTATCTGGGTGCCCATTTGATATTCTGATCAGCATGGCCTGTCACAATCCAAATTTCCCAGGGTTAGAGCAGAAAAATATGTTCACTTTGATTTTACTCTTCTTGCTCCTGAACATTCCACTTCATATGTCAAGTTCCATTCATCCTAGTTGCTTTTGGACAATGAAGCAGAGTGAAGACAAGGATGGAATATTTCAGTCATGTGCCTTCATACTTGATGCAGTACATGGGCCAGTGGAGATAACAAAGTCCATACAACCTTTCAAAGTAAAGTAAGTGCCTTATATTTTCTACATAAATGTCATCATGGATATTTCATGAGGGGTCAGAGGATGAGGATCAGAGCAATGCCTTGAAACTTCTGCCTCATTCTCCCAACCTGCACATCAATAAACATCTCCATATTCCAAATAGAAATTCAATGCCATTTTTCTACTTTTAATTTGTCCAGAGAGTGTTTTGTTTTTCTCCCAGTTACCCTCTCACTTCCAAGCCTGGAAGCTGAGAAACGAAAGGACTCCATACATTGTCTCATCTCATATAGTCTGCCTCTTCACAGTTTCCATATCACAATATCTGGTGATGTCTCATCAAAAGGAACTCCATTCTAATTAAATGAATGTCACCCTAAGTGGGTACAAGTGGCCATAGAGTAGAGTCAGCTGATGGACATGCCATCAATGTGTAGTTTTTAACACATTGCTAGGGCAAATGATATTTTTGGCACACTAGCTGCAGAAAATTTTCACATAGATATTCATTTGCTCTCTCAGATGACCTGCTAAAGATATACACTGTGCCTTCTAAAGATTCATAAAGAATGGAAGTAGGAAACCTGTCCACTTTGAACATAATATGTGTTCCTCTTTCTCCACAATTCACTGTATGCATATATAATCACTGGCCTTTAATTTCAAAGTCCATTTATTAACTTTCTTTAGAGCAAAGAAGGATTGTATGGATTGTAAATGATATGTTTGCATTCTTTGAGAACTGTGACTGTCCCTAAAACTGGTGACTGCTTACTTCAGTAGTCACTTGCCTGAGAGACAGCTATAACATGATAATTGGCAACAATTTTTAATAGGGATAGAGGTGTTGCCTATTACCTCACATTTACCGTTATTTAAGAAGCATGTTTCTCCTCTCTATATTTGTCTAATCTGTTTATTCACTGACACTTACATCACGCTCACCACTTTTGTTTTCCTTTAATTTTATTCGTTATATCTGCTTATTTTATCAATTGCAAGGCTATCTACATTTTGATTTTGTGTATATTTGATCTTTATTAGTTAGATGGTATGAAATGACTAGGAAGAAAGAGAAATTATTGTTCTTCCCATAGACATAAACATAAACTGGTATCATTCTCTTCCAACTGACCTGTCACCCATTTTTTTATATAAAACTCCATAAACTTTTTTCATACATTTTACATTTTAGACTCTTCTATTTTACCAACTTGTAATACTGGCACATACAAATTTCAGTAGGATGCTATTCCTGTGTTAATGTAACTGAGAAGGTATTCAAACAATGTTTTCTACAAGAAAAATTATGTTGGTCAGATAAACCCAATGTAAATATGTGACATGCCAGTATAAACATAAAATAAGTAAACAATACTAAAGAGGTATTACATGCCTTTAATCTCCGCACTCATGACCTAAAGCAAGTGTATCCCTGTATATTTGAGGTCAGTTGGTCTACAATTGGAATCTATTCACTAATTACAGACTAACTGAGCATTAATACTATCCATACTCACAGGTGAATACAGACATACATCTTTATCAAATACATCTCTGGTATTTGATTTTATTTAAAAATAAATCCTTAAAAAAGATTTTGTGGCCACAATAGGTAAACCAGAAAGAAAAAAGATAAAGAGGTCAGGATCACATATGTTAGCTATATTGCCCACTGATTTTAAAGAATTATAATTAACAGAGCCAAATGTTGCCCAGACTATTGTGCATAGATCTGACAATCATGACTGCCTTACCCTATTCAGTTAATTTCATAAGAAAATACCATATACTCAATGGCTCACACATCATGTGTATTTTTTATATTTCTCAATAATTTAAAAATGAAATCATGTCATCCTTGCTCCACATCTAGTATCCTCCTATGAGTGAGTACATACCATGTTTGTCTTTCTGAGTCTGGGTTACCTCACTCAGGAGGATTTTTTCTAGATCCATCCATTTGCCTGCAAACCTCATGATGTCATTGTTTTTCTCTGCTGAGTAGTATTCCATTATGTATATGTACCAGAGTTTATTTATCCATTCTTCAGTTGAAGGGCATCTAGGTTGTTTCCAGGTTCTGGCTGTTACAAATAATGCTGATATGAACATAGCTGAGCAAGTGCTCTTGTGGTATGATTGAGCATTCCTTGGGTATATGCCCAAGAGTGGTATAGCTGGATCTTGAGGGAGATTGATTCCCAATTTTCTAAGAAAGCGCCATATTGATTTCCAAAGTGGCTGTACAAGCTTACATTCCCACCAGTAGTGGAGGAGAGTTCCCCTAGCTCCACATCCTCTCCAGCATAAGGTGTCTTCAGTGTTTTTGA
The DNA here is from genome assembly GCA_902168415.1 of Peromyscus melanophrys. Taxonomy (NCBI): domain Eukaryota; kingdom Metazoa; phylum Chordata; class Mammalia; order Rodentia; family Cricetidae; genus Peromyscus; species Peromyscus melanophrys. The sequence continues at coordinate 8,667 of CABHPR010117437.1, forward strand.
TCTTAGCCATTCTGACAGGTATAAGGTCGGGCTAGAAACCCCATCCAATGACTGAGGGATCTGGAAGTAGAGATCCACGGCTAGGCCCCGGGTGGAGCTCCGGGAGTCCAATTAGTGAGAAAGTGGAGCGTCTATATGAGCAAGAATTGTTGAGACCAAGTTTGGATAAAGCACAGGGACAAATAGCCAAATGAATAGAAACACATGAACTATGAACCAATGGCTGAGGGGTCCCCAACTGGATCAGGCCCTCTGAATGGGTGAGACAGTTGATTGGCTTGATCTGTTTGGGAGGCATCCAGGCAGTGGGCCTTGGTCTTGTGCTCATTGCATGAGTTAGCTGTTTGAAACCTGGGGCTTATGCAGGGTCGCTTGGCTCGGCCTGGGAGGAGGGAACTGGCCCTGCCTGGACTGAGTCTAACAGGTTGATCTCAGTCCTCAGGGAATGCTTTGCCTGGGAGGAGGTGGGGATGGTGGGTAGCCTGGGGGGAAGGGGAGGGGGTCGGGAGGGGGGAGAACAAGGGAATCCATGGCTGATATGTAGAACTGAATGGTATTGTAAAATAAAATAAAATAAAATAAAATAAAATAAAATAAAAATAAAATAAAAATAAAAGAATCCTAAGGAAAAAAAATGAAATCATGATCAGCTTTACTCTTTGATCAAAGTATTGGGCATTTTGAGAAAACACTCAAAAACCAGAGATGCAAAAAGCTCTCTATGGAAGATGCTGATGGCTCATTTTAATTCTAGAAACTGTAGTCTCATGAACCTTTAAATGTTTTTGTAAGCTTCCATATTCTTATATAATGCCAACATCCCAACACAGAAAATGTGTTTCAGTCTTTGGGGGTGCTTGAGAATACCATCCAGCACAGGATAGACCTTGTATTGATTACACATGATTATCTGTAAATCTCTGTCTCCATTAATCACTGTAACCTTTTACAGAGGAGGAAATGACAACAATCAGTTTGCACTGGCCTTAGCTTTTTCAGTGGATCAAGTCAACAGGAACCCTGATCTTTTACCAAATATGTCTTTATCATTTGGATTTCTAGCAGGTGGTTGTAAGTTCATGTCAAAAGCATATGATATCATTCAATCTTCTGTAAAACATCATTATAATGCACCTAATTATAACTGTATAAATCTGGATATATGTTCAGTGGTGCTTTCAGGACCAAACTTGGCAGAATCTTTAGTAGTTGGGAAAGCAATGGACCTCTACCATTCTCAGCAGGTGAGATTTTGTGTGATAGTTTTGCAAGAAATACTGTCTCTACTGGTGCCATTTCAAGATGCCAAGAAGAGTGTGAGGGAGAAACTGACCTAACACTTATGTAAAACTACATAGTTCAAGGGTACTATTCAGAGATTTTATGGGCCTTTCATATTTCTCTTTTTAAAGTATAGACAAGGGAATAAGTAACAGGTAAGGGGGTATTTAAGTTCTCTTTGTAGAAAAGTGTGTTTAACAACTTATTTTAATGCATGGTACTTCATGGTCCTCCCTGTGTCCCAGGTCGTTCAACTTACCTTTGGACCTTTCCATCCTATCCTGAGTGATCATGAACAATTTCCTTATTTGTGTCAGATGGCCCCCAAGGACACATCTCTAGCACAGGCCATGATCTCTCTCATGATTCACTTCAGCTGGAACTGGATTGGGCTGACCATCTCAGACAATGATCAGGGTATCCAGTTTCTTTCATATTTGAGAAGAGAAATGGAAGAAAATACAATCTGCTTTGCCTTTGTGAACATGATTCCAATCAACATGCACTTATATGTGTCAAGAGCTGAAACATATTATAAGCAAATCATGACATCATCCTCAAATGTTGTTATCATTTATGGAGACACAGACAGCACTCTAGCTGTGAGCTTTAGAATGTGGGAATCTCTAGGTATACAGAAAATATGGATCACCACCTCACAGTGGGATGTCTCTACAAGTAAGAGAGACTTCACACTTGACTCATCTCAAAAGACTCTAACTTTTGCACACCATCATACTGAGATTTCTGGTTTTAAAAATTTTCTCCAGACATTGAGCCCTCTCACCACAAATGAATACCTGGCAAGTCTGGAGTGGATGAACTTTAACTGTGAAGTCTCAGCTTCTAATTGTAAGACACTGAAGAATTGCTCATCCAATGCCTCATTGGAATTGCTAGGATTACAGACTTTTGACATGACTTTTAATGATGGCAGCTATGATATATTTGATGCTGTGCATATCGTGGCCCATTTCTACCAGGAGAAGCTTCTTCAGACAATGGATAAAGTGAAAGGACATCAATATAATTGCTTGAAGGTAGTGTTTCTTCTATTGGATGATATTTGGTGTCATCAATGTCAGAGTCTTTAATAGTCTCTCTGATGCCACATTCTAGTTGATTAGGAAATATTTTGCCAAATGTAAAGCTTTCTGAATATTTTTTGCTCCTGAGAAAGTAAATCTAAAGGTTGGTATAAATCTCAGTTGCAAAGGCAGTAGAGTAGGACACAGAATTTATCAAGGCAAATCAGTGATTTTCTTACAGAGCACCTGAATATCATCACCCCTCTTCTAATACTGGAAACATAGGAGTCCTTCCTCATTAATATTCTCCCTGATGGGAAGATAAGCTTTTGTTTGTTAGTCGTCAAATAAGTGGTAATCAGTGTAGGGGATCGTTTTCTCCAGTGTTATTAGCTGATTCTGCCCCAAATCTAGGCACTGGAAAACACAAAGAAAATAATGATATGATTCTGTTCAGTACATACATGTGTATCCATATGTGTGGATGGATGGCTATCATTGTTTGTGGATGCGTTTGTGTTTGTTTCTGTGTATCTGGGTGTATATCAGTGTTGATGTGTTTATATGTGTTTCTGTCTATCTGCATATCTGGCTGTTTGTAGAACTTAGTGTTAATTTGTCTTACATCAATGTTTTTCTTTTCTTTTTTTTTTTGGTTTTTCGAGACAGGGTTTCTCTGTGTAGCTTTGTGCCTTTCCTGGAGCTCACTTGGTAGCCCAGGCTGGCCTCGAACTCACAGAGATCCGCCTGGTTCTGCCTCCCGAGTGCTGGGATTAAAGGCGTGCACCACCACCGCCCGGCCAATGTTTTTCTTGTAGGTGTGTGTTTCTGTATGACTCTTCCTGCATGTATTTGTCAGTGCATATGTCTACATGTGCCCATGTGTGTTATTTGTGTGTATTTTTTTATTAGATTGTGCATATGTATATCTGTGTTTCAGTATATCTGTGTGTATTTGTGTGTGTGGCTGTGTGTCTTTGATTTGAGCATAAATTTGTCTGCATCAATGTCTCCCTGTGCATTTGTATCTGTATATATCAATGAATTCATGAGTGTGTATGTGTGTGTGTGTGTGTGTGTGTGTGTGTTAGTGTGTGTGTGTGTGTGTGTGTGTGTGTGTGCACATTTAATATTTATGTTTGGTGTCTGCATGTATGTCTGCATTTGTGTTTGGTATTTTCCTCTAAGAGAATTGCATTTTTAGGGACATTATGATAATTTGATTAATCCACTTGCTTTCATTGAAGTTTCTCAACTGTGTACCTTCAATGAAGTTGTATTTATGATGAAATCAGAATACATTTTTCTGATGTTAAGGAAGGGCACAAACAATATAGAATGTTGACTGTCTTTCAGCTGCACTCCATTCTTAGGAAGACCCACTTCACCTACACTGTTGGGGACAAAGTGATAATGAAACAGAAAGAAAAACAGCAGGCAGAGTATGACATTTTCCAGATTTGGAATTTCCCAAATGGTCTTGGACTTAAGGTGAAGATTGGACAGTTTAGCCCATATTTTCCACATGGTCAACAGCTACATTTATATGAAGACATTGTAGAGTGGGCCACAGGAAGTAGAGAGGTGGGTCTGACCTTAATCTTCTGATTTCCGTTGAATTGTTTCCATTTGTGCTTCCTATAACTTAGTGAAATGAAATAGATTGTCACATTAAGAAATATTCTTTAGCCTCCTTTAGTATGACTCTCCTTTTTCTTTTTGATGTGATGTTTTATTAATTTTTTGTGGATTTCAGACATGCATACATTGAATATTTATCATACTAGAACACGTTCCTGTCTTTTAATACAAATTTTAAAATGCTTGTTAGCACTGTTTAATATTATTTCAGTAAAGTGAAATTCTCTTGGTACCACTCTGAGTACTACAAAATGATTTTCATTTTTTCTGCTGAACCCCTGACACCAGTGCTGAAAGACAGAGGTTAATTGTAAATGAGGGGAAAATTACACATATACAAGTCATCATTTTTTTTATTACAGATTGAGTTCAAGAACAGCCTGGGCTACAAAGAGAATCCTTGTCTCTAAAAACAATACAAAGAATAAAGAAAAATAGGCAGAAAAAAGGGAAAAAGGAAGACATGCCTTTAATTAAGATTATCTCTCAATTTTTTAATCTTTTTTTTTTGGTTTTTTGAAACAGAGTTTCTCTGTGTAGCTTTGTGCCTTTCCTGGATCTCACTATGTAGACCAGGCTGGCCTCGAACTCACAAAGATCCACCTGGCTCTGCCTCGCAAGTGCTGGGTTTAAAGGTGTGCACCACCACTGCCTGGCTAATTTTTTTTAATTTAAAACAAAAATTTTATTCATATTACATACCAAACACAGATCCCTCTCTCATCCCTGCTCTTGTAACCCCCATCCATGCCTAACCCCCTCCCTTACCAACCCTTCATCCCCTCCTCTAAAAAATAAGTTCTCCCACGGTGGGACAGCAAAGCCTGGTACATTCAGTAGAGGTAGAACCGAGCCCCTAACACCTGCCTCAAGTGTGAGCAAGGTGTCCAACCATAGGTAATGGGATTTAAAAAGCCAGCTTATGCACCAGAGATATATCCTGATCACACTGCCAGGGGTCCCTCAAACAGACCCAATTGCACAACTGTCCCCCATATGCAGAGGGTCTTGTCCAGCCCCAAGCAGATTCCACAGCTGTCAGTCTAAAGTTACTCAGTTCCTATATGCTTGGTTGAGTTGTCTCTGTAGATTTCCCCATTGTGACCTTGACCCCCTTGTTCATATAATTCCTCTTCCCTCTCTTCAAATGGACTCCCAGAGCTCGACCTGGTGCTTGGTTGTGTATCTCTGCATCTGCTTCTAGCAGTTACTGGATGAAGGCTCTTTGATGACAGTTAGGGTATTCACCAATCTAATTAACAGGATAAGCCAGTTCAGGAACCCTAACCACTAATGCTAGTAGTCTAATCTTGGGATATCCTTGTGGATTCCTGGGAATTTCCCTAGCACCAGGTTTCTCCCTTACCCTATAAAATCTCCCTCTATCAGGAAATCGCTTTCATTGCTTTCCCATTCCATCACTCCCCCAGGTAGATCACCCCGTTCCCTCATGTTCTCAATCTCCATCTCCACCTATCAATTGCCCCTCCATATCCCCACTCCACTCCTGGAGATCTCTGTTTCCCCTTCCCAAAGTGATTCTTCTGTGCCTTGTTTCCTTGCTTCTATGGAGATGTGGGCTGTAGTCTGATTATCCTCTGCTGTACATCTAGTATCCACTTATGAGTGAGTACATACCATGTTTGTGTTTCTGAGTCTGGGTTACCTCACTCAGGATGATATTTTCTACTTCAATCTATTTATTTACAAATTTCATGATGTCATTGCTTTTACTGCTGAGTAATACTCCATTGTGTATATGTACCTCATTTTCTTTATTCATTCTTCAGTTGAGGTGCATCTAGATTGTTTCCAGGTTCTGGCTATTATGAATAATGCTGATATGAACATAGTTGAGCAAGTGTCCTTGTGGAATGATTGAGCATCCATTGGGTATATGCCCAAGAGTGATATAGTTGGGTATTGAGGTAGACTGATTCCCAGTTTTCTGATTTTTGGAATGGCTGTACAAATTAGCACTCCCACCAGCAATGAAGCAATGTTCTTCTTTTTCCACATCCTCGCCAATATAAGGTGTCCTCAGTGTTTTTTGATCTTAGCCATTCTGACAGCTGTAAGATCGTATCTCAGAGGCATTTTGATTGCATTTCCCTGACGACTAAGGATGTTGAGAAATTTCTTAAGTCTGAAGTCTTAATTTCAAATATCTTTCAGTTATTTGAGATTATTTTGTGAGAATTCTCTGTTTAGATATGTAGCCCATTTTTAAGTTGCTTGTATGGTATTTTCATTTCTAGTTTCTTGAGTTCTTTATATATTTTGGAGATCAGCCCTCTTTCAGATATGGGTTGGAGAAGATCTTTTCCCATTCTGTAGGCTGTCATTGACTTGTCTGATTTACCCTGTCCATTCCTTACAGAGGCCTCTCAGTTTCAGGAGGTCCCATTCATTATTTGTTGCTCTCAGTGTCTGTGCTACTTGTGTTATATTTAAGAAGTAGTTTCCTGTGCCAGTGCAATCTAAGCTACTTCCTACTTCCCTCTTTTCCAGGTTCAGTGTAGCTGGATTTATTTGAGCTCTTTGATACACATTGATTTGAGTTTTGTGCATAGTGATAGATACAGATTTGTTTGCAGTCTTCTACATGTTGACCTCCAGTTATGTCAGCATCATTTGTTGAAGATGCTTTATTTTTTCCTTCTACAATTTAGGCTTCTTTGTAAAATATCAGGTGTGCACAGGTATGTGGATAATTGTCAGAATCCTCAATTTGATTCCCATTTGTCCTCATGTTGGTTTTTATGCCAATATCAAACTTATTTTATTAGTATAGGTCTATAGTAGAGCTTGAAGTCAGGGATGATAATGCCTCCAGAAGTTGCTGTATTGTACAGGATTGTTTTGGCTATGTTAGGTTTTCTGTTTGTCTATATAAAGTTAAGTATTGTTCTATCGAGGTCTGTGAAGTGTTATGTTGGGATTTTGGTGGGGATTGAATTGAATATGTAAATTTATTTTGATAAGATTTCCATTTTTATTATGTTGACTATACCTGTACATGAATTTGGGAGATCTTTTTATTTTCTGATATCTCCAATTTCCTTCTTCAAGGACTTAAAGTTCTTGTCATACAGGTCTTTCATTTGTTTGGTTAGAGTTACCCCAAGGTATTTTATATTATTTGTTGCTATTGGAAAGGGTGATTTTTTTCTGATTTCTTTCTCAGCCTTTTTATCATTTGTCCATAGGAGAGCTATTGATTTTTTAAACTAATGTTGTATTCAGCCACATTCCTAATGGTACTTCTCAGTTGTAGGAGTTCCCTGGTAGAATTCATGGGGTCACTTATGTAGACTATCATATCATTTGAAAATAAAGTTTGACTTCTTCCTTTCCAATTTATATGCCTTTCATATCCTTTTGTTGTCTTATTGCTCTAGCTATGACTTTGAGTACTGTATTGAATAGATATGGGGAGAGTGTACAGCCTTGTCTTGTGGCATCACTTTGAGTTGTGTCCATTAAATTTGATGTTTGCTATCAGCTTGTTACAAATTGCCTTTATTATGTTTAAGTATATTCATGATTTCTCCAAGAACTTTATAATGAAGGAATGTTAGATTTTGTCAATTGTTTTTTAGCATCTAATGAGATGATCATGTGATTTTTCTTTCAATTTGTTTATATGATGGATTACATTGATAGATTTTCGTATATTGAACAATCCCTGCATCTCTGGGATGAAGTCTACTTTATCATGGTAGATGATTTTTTGATATGTTGTTGGATTTGGTTTACCAGTATTTTATTGAGTCTTTTTGCATCAATGGTCACGAAGGAGACTGATCTGTAATTCTCTTTTTTTTTTTTTTTTTTTTGCATCTTTGTGTGACTTAGCTCTCAGGGTAACTGTAGCCTCTTAGAAATAATTTGGCGCCAGGCGTTGGTGGCGCACGCCTTTAATCCCAGCACTCCCGGGAGGCAGAGCCAGGCGGATCTCTGTGAGTTCGAGGCCAGCCTGGGCTACCAAGTGAGCTCCAGGAAAGGCGCAAATTCACACAGAGAAACCCTGTCTCAAAAAACCAAAAAAAAAAAAAAAGAAATAATTTGGCAATGTTTCTATTGTGTGGAAAAATTTGAGAAGTATTATTAGCTCTTCTTTGAAATCTTGGTAGAATTCTGCACTGAAACTGTCTGGCAATGGTATTGTATTAGTTGGGAAACTTTTAATAACTGTTTCTATTTCCTTATGGGTAATAGGTCTATTTAAATTGTTTAACTGGTTTTGATTTAATTTTGGTATGTGCTACCTATCTAGAAAATTTTCAATTTTCTTAGAATTTCCAATTTGTGGAGTACAGATTTTTGAAGTATGACTTTATGATTCTCTGGATTTCCTCATTCTCAGATGTTATGTCTCCTTTTCATTTCTTATTTTGTTAATTTGGATATTCTCTCTCTGACTATTAGTAATTTGGATAATGTTTTTTCTACCTTGTTGATTTTCCCAAAGAACCAGCTCTCTGTTTCATTGATTCTTTGTGCTGTTCTCTTTATTTCTATTTTATTGATTTCAGACCTTAATTTGATTATTTCCTGGCATCTATTTCTCCTGGGTGAGTTTGTTTCTTTTTCTTCTATAGCTTTTAAGTATGCTGCTAACTCACTAGTGTGAGATATCTCCAACTTCTTTATGTAGGCATTTAGACTTATGAATTTTCCTCTTAGTACTGCTTTCCTAGTGTTTCATAAGTTTGGGTATGTTGTGCCTTCATTTCGATTGAATTCCAGGAAGCCTTTAATTTCTTTCTTTATTTCTTCCTTGACCCAGTGGTAATTCAATTGAGCATTATTCAGTTTCTATGAGTTTGTAGGCTTTTTGTAACTTGTGTTTCTGTTGAATTCTAACTTTAAGACATGGTATTTTGACAAAATACAGGAGATTATTCCATTTATCTTTGTAAATGTTGAGATTTGCTTTTTGACTGAGTGTGTGGTCA
>CABHPR010117438.1:1878-36486 GCA_902168415.1 Peromyscus melanophrys
GAGAGAGAGAGAGAGAGAGAGAGAGAGAGAGAGAGAGAGAGAGAGCGTTTCAAGAAGCCCCTAAATACTAGGAATTGTGATTTAAAGATTTTCAGTGCTAGAGTTTGTTCAGTATCAGGGCAAGATTAGAAGTGGGTTGATTTCATTCTTGCTGATTGCTATAAGTCATTTCTCAAGGTCAGAAAACACAAAGGAAGAGAAAATAGGCAAACCTTCAATATGATAGACATCAAGAGAATGTGTCTGTTTGAAACATGTTGGTTTTTTATTGACTAGATGTTATTTTTTTTCTCCTTAACGTGACTCAGTTCCACAATGAATTCTCTTCTGGACCATTTGCAACTATCGTGAGTACCCTGCTTCTTTCCAGTTGCTTGCCCAAAGGAGTCTCATGTCAATGACTTCAACTTAGATGAGAAAGTATTACACTAAATTTTTATTTCCTGTTTTTAAGTGACAGTTTTTCTGCACCCTAACCTTCACAAGAGTCCATTACCCTTCCTTGAATTAGCTGATTATTAGAAATAAATAAGATATCCTAAATTATATATTTAAGAAAATTTAATATTTCATTAATCATACAATGAATAATATGGGACATAAACATTAATAATAATTTTGTATATTTTGATTCTTCATTGCTTAGTTTTCTACAAAATACTCTATTTTTCATGAGTAATTTTGTCACAATGAACACGATTTTATTCTAAAACTAGTATAAATTTTTATTACATAGCTATATGTATTCAGTGTTAACTGAATAAATTAGAAATTCTTATGTCTGAGTAAGGAAATTTCAATATTCATCACAGAAAATAGGAAGATTAATAAATATGTTTATGACTTTGTGCTAAAATACTAGAGAAAGATGATAATTAAAACACTTGGTTCTTGGTACATTTGCTCCTTTCTGTTTGATTTCCAAATAGTAGCTTTTTGGAAGAGTGGGAAAACAGGAGAACAAAAGAGGAGTTAAATGGTTCAAAACTTAGTGAAGTGCCCAATTAAGTTGCAGATCCAATAGACACAGAATTAGGTGATGTGCACTTCCTTAATTCTTTAATTTCTGTTTTTATAAAGTGCTTATTGTTAAAATTACATATCAATCAAAATGCATTAATATTCTGCTCATGAACTCATTTATATAATTTCTGAACTCTAACTGAATTTTTGTTTTTATTTCCAGCTTGCACAATTGATGAGGAGGAATCAGACCGTTCACAGGGCAAGAACACACTGCCACGCTAATATCACGAACCCTCCAATTCATGGAACTGAACACATAAATATAAGAGTGAGTTTCCATCTTGGGGTTTTAACAAAACACCAGAAGCAATATCCTAGATTTGTGGTGTTGCCTGTTATTGCAGCCATTATGATAGATGTGGTAATCATGCATGCAGAAAACAATGGAGGTGAAGTATATTAAAAAATCACATTATATTGTCAATAAACTATAAATAAAATCAAATACCTAATAACAGTTCAGCAGATTCTTAAATAGTCCATTTAGAGGATGGCATTTTAGCAATGTCTTGCCACTGAAGTTTCACTCACTATTTTATAGGACACTTTGAGCTAAATTGGCTATTTATGGTTATAAACTCATGTCTACTTAAGTTATGAAAACATAGCTGTATTTATTATATATTGCTAATGGGTTCTTCATGGTGACATCCTACATTACTGAGCACTACATCTTCTCTTCTTGATTTTCAAATCTGCCTTGGTTTTATTTCTATTTTTTACCTATCTCTTCCTCTCTCTATGATTCTCTATACCTTAACTGCAAGGCAGATGAGCAGAATAGTCCTGCTAGATACAATTATTATTTTCCTTAGGATGCAACAATGTTCCAATTCATAATGAGAAGGTGTACATATTACAGCAGTTATATTTTATGATTGCAACCATCTCCTCATCTCTCTGTAATAGCATATCTGAATATGATTTAAATTGAATATTGTATGACAACAATAAGGCAAAATTAGGACAGAGATATAAAGGAAATGTATCTTGAAAGCTACAATATCGCTAAACATGTCACAAAGCACTCTTTTAGCATTGCTGTATTTGAAACTTGCAAACATTTAACAGAAGAGGATATTATTTGAGTAAAAAAGGAAATGGAGGTTTTGAAAAGTTGTATTTACACTTGTATAGAAATTAAGAATTCAAGTGTGCACTTCATCCAACCACAGATCTCAGTCTTAATCACATGACATCATTCTCCCATGTATTGCCATTACCATTTGCCTCCTCCCTTCCTTAATACCCTTTACATCTTTCTATTGTAATTAATAGGCTCCAATCTACTCTCATTTTCACGACCACTGGGGATAGTAACAAACATCAACAGAGGGTATAATTTAAACCAGATATGAACATTAAATACTGGAGGGGCAAAATTCTGTTGTGATTCCCATTGATTCTGTTATTAAAGCCAATGTTCTTCATATCTACATAGTGTTTCACCTACACATAACAACAAATATCCTGTTCTCATAGAGGCAAGGGGAAAGCGCATTAATGAGTACCATGCTCTCTTCATTTTATTCTTGTTCTAATGTCTTAAATTCACCTAGAAACCATAAATGAATTCATTAATAAATGCCATGATTTATTGATGTGTATTATTCCCTGAGTGAAAATTATTTGAGCCACTTGTCCCTAGCTGATGACACCTATCTTTCCTGAGTACAATCTTATTGGCCTCTATTGAGCCACAGCAAGTCCTGGTTTACCAATTGATAGGCAAAATAACCAAATAATAAAGATCTCAATAGGAAGGCATAAGTTAGAATTTCATAGGAAAAGCTAACATGGTGACATAACCTCAGAAAAATGCTAATTTATAATCATCCTAATTTGTTTTACTTTGTAGATAATAAACTAATTGTTTAAATTTTACATTGCCACACTATGTAACATCTATACAATATGTGTGATATATACATAGTAAAAACATGTTTGAGTTCAGCTTTTTTACATAAACATCACAAGCAACTAAACTGCTGTATTGAAATTATTTTTAATTCAATGATTCTGTTGTGTTTGTATTTTTAGACCAAAAAATATTTAAAAATGTTGATCAATTATGTGGGTGCCTGGAGCAGCCCTCTATTCCATCTAACGATTGAATTGAGTGCCATGCCAGCTGTCCCTGAAACTATCCTTTCAAAAGCCAATGAGATTGAAAAGAACAACAAAGAACTCCTGGATGACCTTAGGTGGATACTCACAAAGGTAAGCAATTTCCTATTAGTTATTCTCATTCATATAAGAGGTGGGTTGTATAATTTTTTTAAAAAGTATTCTGAAATACTCCTCATTTTGTAGTTCATCTTCTCCTAAGACAGTAGTTCTCAACATATAGATCGTGAACCCTTTTGGGGTCCAATGACATTTTCACAGGTGTCGCTTAAGACCATTGGAAAATACAGATCATTACATTATGATTCATAACAGTAGCAAAATTACAGTTTGAAGTAGCAACGAAAATAATTTTATGGTTATGGATCACCATGACTAAACTGTATTAAAGGGTCTCAGCATTAGGAAGGTTGAGAACCACTGCCCTAAGAGGTTGCTGGCAGGTTCACCCTTCCCTAAGATGCTTCTCCTCACCTCATACTCCAGGGATCAGAATGAAACACATCACTTCCTCATGTACACTTAGAGGACATCTTTCCTAGGTGGCATGAAGGAGCTCAGCTCTTTCACAGTCATCCCTTGGCTCTGCATATTAAGTCACTATCTGATCCCCATCACATGTTAAATTTTCATACACAAACTGCATGGAGAGTAGATTTAATTGAAACGTATAAAAGAGTAGTGGTGCATACCAGCTTCTGTGAAATATAGAGTATATGTAAAAGTTTCCTGAGTGAAAAACTGATGGCACCCCCTTCACTGTCTCAAAGTCAAACACAAACTTCCTACTTTTGCTCTGTTTGCTTCTAAAGGAGAATACTTCATCTGCAATCAATTACATATTAGGGCAGATGCACATGAGTCTTGATAATAGTTTTTAAAAGACTAACTACCGAAGGTCTCCTGGCTTACATAAATGAAAATCCACATCTTTGATGGAAACAAAATTTCTGAATGCATTTCTGTGATTGAACACATAAGAAACAATGAGAAAGGAACATTACTAATATGATCAACAAGTAACTGAGTATCATTTTGATTTTTAGGCCTATCCTACTGCAAAGATAAAGGAAAAATTCCCCACCTGGGAATATCTTCCATTCATAAAATCAAATAACAACGACGATAAATTTTTGGCAATGTTTAACCTTTCCTTTTGCCTACGCACTAGTATATCCTACACTGTAAATCATCTCAAAACATTGAAGTGTCGAATAACTGGGAAAGATTGCTAAGAGCTCATCACCCTGTCAGCTTTGGAGATGGTTCATAACAGTCTATTGCTGAGAAGATTCTTTTTAATTTTATACCTTGTGAATTCATGTGCGGATATAATGGGCCACTTTGTAATAAATAAAAATGTTCTCATTAAAGATGCTCAAATCTAAAAATCCATTTGTCTTTTGTTCATTGTATAAAATATATATAATTAAAGTCAGGTTGCCCCAATCAAATTCATCACAAATAATAGATGTTAAGTTTGTAAAAAAATAAATCCACAATTTACTTCACAGGAAAGTAATGGAAGTCAAGTTATTATAATCTAAGTGTAAAACTCTCAATTAACTAATGTACGTATCATAACAAGAAATGCAAATATTACAGTGCTTCATGAAATCAACACCGTCCTTAGGAAATAATGTTCACAGTGAATATATAGCTAAGACAATACAATATTTATATGACTCCACAGTCTAAACAGGATTTGGGAGGAAGGGGATCAAGGAGTGGATGTGATAAAGATACACCAAATTCATGGTTATCTCACTCAAGATGATTTTTTTTTTACTAGTGTCATCCATTGCCTTCAGATTTCCGGATGTTGTTGTTTTTAAGAGCTGAGTAATACTCAATTGTGTAAATGTACCACATTTTCTTTATTCATTTTTTTCCATTGGGGGACATCTGGGTTGCTTCCAGGTTCCTGCTATTGCAAATCATGCTGCTATGAGAGGACAGACACACAAAGGAGACACAGGAATCAAAACTAGATACATGAGTGAATGAACAGTGAGTGATTAAGTGTATGAATATATGGGTAGAGGGAAAATAATGTAAGAGAGGATGAGTTGCATTACACTTTCATGGACATCAAAATACAGTCAAGTAGATCTATTTCTAAACATTGTTGAAAGCAACAGTAATAATAAAAACCTTCCAAGAAGAAAAGATAGGCACACTGATGAATTGTGCTAGACCTAAAAATAATGACTAACATCAATAGTTTTCAAACTACTCAAAATATACAAAGTAAGGGCACACTACCAAACACATTTTTAGAGCCAACATGGCCACGATACCAAAAACAAATAGAGGCAAAAAAAGAAAAAGAGGCCATGAACTTGAAAATAAGCAATGGTAGATACAAGTGAGGGGCTGTAGGGAAAAAAAGAAGAGAGAAATTATGTATTATATTACAACCTCAGAAAATATCTGAAAAAAAATCACAAAATTATAAATCAATTTTCTGATGAGCACAGGGGCATGTACTTTTAATACAATATGTGTACACATAATTTAACATATAGTAAAATGATTGTTGACCATGGTTAAGGAATTTTCATGCTAGGGATACAAAGATCATGCATAAAATCTAAATCTATTATGTATGATAGTAGGTAGAGACCAAGGGACAGAAATGACATTATTATCTTAATAGAGCTGCAGAAGCCCTTCTACATGTCACTATCTCTTCATGATAAACACCCTCATAAAACTGGGAAAAATGAATAGACTCAATATAATTAAGGCTAAATATAATAAATGTAAAGCCACTATTATTCTAGATGGGATTTTTTTTTTTAATTTCAAGGGTATCCATTCTCCTACTTCTACTCTTCTTCACTATTTTGCTTGAAGTCTTTACTAGGAGTGTAAAACAAGAGATTACAATGAAGGGAGAGTAAGAAAGGAAGAAAGCATTCTAATTACCACTATTGCAGATTCCATGATTCTATGATTCAAGAAAACAAAAGATACCACCAGAACATGATTACAGTTCAGACAACAGTTTCAGAAAGTAAAAAGACGTATGGAATAAAAACTCAGTAGGTTTTCTATATGCCCAAAATAACTTTCACCAGAAAATGTCAGAAAAAAATTCTACTCACACTATCTTCCAAAGATGAAACAACATATTTATAAATAAACATGACAGGTCAAAGTCTTCTATATTGAAAACTTTAAAACCAGGAAGGAGTATGTTGAAGGAGACCCTTTAAGATATATAGAACTCCCACACTGGGTAAATGACAGATTAATATTGTGAGCATGGATATATTACCAAAAAATATAGATTCAAATAATTTCCTCCAAAACATCAGTGACATTTGCCCCCCTATTGTAAAATACAATCTTAATATTTATATGGAATTATTCAGGATCTTGATGGCCAAGTTAACTTGACAGACCAGATCAATACTATATAGATGTCATACCTTGTTACAATTTAAATTATAATAATATCAAAAAATAGCAAGATTCTTAATACTCCTAATGTCAGGAAGTTAGTGATGGGCCATGGGTAGAGAGGGTTTTGAAATGAAGGAAAATAGAATGTAGTGGCATAATGATTTAAAGTGGAATAATTATTTTATTTTGTTTTATTTTACAATACCATTCAGTTCTACATATCAGCCAGGATTCCCTTGTTCTCCCCCTCCTGCCACCCTCCCCTTCCCCCCAGCCCATCCCCCATTCCCACCTCCTCCAGGGCAAAGCCTCCCCCTAGGACTGAGATCAACCTGGTAGAATCAGTCCAGGCAGGGCCAGTCCCCTCCTCCTAGGCCGAGCCAAGCGACCCTGCATAAGACCCAGGTTTCAAACAGCCAACTCATGCAATGAGCACAGGACCCAGTCCCACTGCCTGAATGCCTCCCAAACAGATCAAGCCAATCAACTGTCTCACCCATTCAGAGGGCCTGATCCAGTTGGGGGCCCCTCAGCCATTGGTTCATAGTTCATGTGTTTCCATTCATTTGGCTATTTGTCCCTGTGCTTTATCCAACTTTGGTCTCAACAATTCTTGCTCATATAGACCCTCCTCTTTCTCGCTAATTGGACCCCTGGAGCTTCCCCTGGGGCCTAGCCATGGATCTCTGCTTCCAGATCCCTCAGTCATTGAATGGGGTTTCTAGCACAACAATTAGGGTGTTTGGCCATCCCATAACCAGAGTGGGTCAGTTCGGGCTGTCTCTCGACCATTGCCAGCAGTCTATTGTGGGGGTATCTTTGTGGATTTCTGTGGGCCTCTCTAGCACTTTGCTTTTTCCTATTCTCATGTGGTCTTCATTTATCATGGTCTCCTATTCCTTGTTCTCCCTCTCTGTTTTTGATCCAGCTGGGGTCCTTCGCTCCCCCAAGCTCTCTTTCCCTCGATCCTCGCCCTTCATTTCCCCCACTTATGTCCAGGCTGTTCATGAAAATCTCATCCATTTCTCCATCATTGGGCAATCCTCGTGTCTTTAGTGATTATTAGAAAGCAGATGGAGAGATAGCTTAGTGTTTAAGAGCATATACTACTCTGGCAGAGGACCCAGGTTCAGTTTTCAGCACCCACATTGCACCACACAACCATCTGTAACTCCAGTTCCAAGGGGACTTGACTCCCTGTTCTGGCCTCTGTGGGTGTGGCATGCATATGATGTACATTCATACATGCAGGAAAACACTTATATACATAAAAAAAGCAGTCTGTTAGAAAACTTATGAGACAAGTAAAAAAAATAAAGTGGAATAATAGAACAGGAAAGGTGCAATTGGGGTGAACGATGGGAGGGCAGTATAGATTATGGTATATGTTGAGGAGTAAATAACATCAAAGATACTTCAAAAAGTCATATAAACCTTCTACTATGTAAACTTTCACATGTGTGTATATACATATATAAATTTCCATATATGCATCTATAAAAAGAGTTAGAATGGAGTTACCCTAGAAGGGGGTGACAATGTTCCTACTAGATACCACAGGGCAACAAATCAAAAGCCCAGTGCCAAAAATATATTGTGTCTTTTGGAGTTGTTAGCCAGTGAGGTCCCATAGATTGTGAACTGAAAAGGCTATTGCCAGTGCTCTTGGTTATTCTTGAGAACTTGATGATAAAACTCTACTTCAGAGAAGAACATATACTAGAGTCACAGAGGAGAAATCAAGCTATGATATTGACCTAGAAACTTCATCACTACTGGCTAGTGTTCATAGTGCTGGAAAGTGCTATGCATGTTACAAGAGAAGAAAAACAGTTATCAGGCATAGTCAGGCATGAAGCTGGTGAGCTATAACAACAGCCTGCCTGGGAAGATTTGTCCATTGGTACAATAATAGCATGAATGTCATGGAGTAACTGACCACCTTTCTTGTTGGATTTAAAGACTACTCCACAAAACAGAACCTGTATCTGGTAGTTCTAATAGTTATCAAGGCCCCAAACTTGTGGCTAGACAGGACATAGTTCTAGGGAAGAATGTGCTTATATTGTTTTGATAATAGAACATGGCATTAAACTGTTGCGTTCTCAGATTTGTGCCCCTCTTAGCCCTCATTAGAGAAGTCTATTTTGTATACAGTAGATGGCAATCAACGGAGAGACCTACAACTGCAGGTACAGAAATTAAATGACTTTTGGGTGTTGAGCTCTAAATAGTGCCTCTATAATCACACCCCCATCTCCTTAGGCTCAATTTGGAAGAGGGTTGAAAGACTCTAAAAAACAGAGGCATTGGATTACTGGAAGAAAATGGTATTTTCAGCACACAACAGTGCACTTGCAGACATAAACTCACAATGGTTGTGACAGAATGAGAAATACTAATAAAATCTCAAGACAAAAACCACGACATGGAGAGGTGAGGTGGGCATGGACACATTCTTTAAATGTGTAGCTCTTGGTAGGATTAATGTGCTATAGTAGGTACCATAAAACTGAGTACATGGGCAACACTAATGGAACTCTGAGTATTTTTGTAAAGGAGGACACAAAGTTGGGTATATATGGAATGGTAGTGGATCTGGGAAGAAATGGTGGCTGAATATAATCAAAACAAAACTTATGAAATTCTCAAAAAAAACCTAATAAAATATTTTAATTGAGCACTGGTTAGTTATCAATTCCTTGATAATATATTCATACTAACATACACACACACCTACAACTACACACACACACACACACACACACACACACACACACACACATCTAAATTTTTTTCTCAAATTGCCTTCACCAGAAACTTTGAGCTCTTCTTAAATAAGAGTGAGGAAATGAGCATTATCTTTTTCCTGGTTTTAGAAGAAATGTTATCACTTTCTCCCCATTAAAGTTATTACTTTAATGTTTGCTGTTGACTTGTCATGTATTGCTTTTATTATTTTTAAGTATATTCCCTATTTTCCCAGGTTCCTGGGGTTTTATTAGGAAGAGCTGTTGAACATTTCCTGAAGCCCATAACTTTCTTTTGAGATGTTCATGTGATTTGTGACTTTTTATCTATTTGCTAACTGTATTATATTATTTGTTCCCTTCTGTTGAACAATCATTTCGTATTTACAATGACAATCACTTGATCATAATCAATGATTATTTTACTGTGTTCTTTCATTCACTTCAGAAGGAATTTTATTTTCAGGTTATATGCTTTTTTTGTTTTTGATATCAGAGTCATGCTGATTTGGTAGACTGAGTTTTATAGTGTTCCCCAACTTTGTAAATTGATGGAAGAGTTAAAGGATCATTAGTGTTAGCTCTGTTTCAGTATTTGGTAGACTCAAACAGTATACTAGAATTCAGTAATATACTATGAGCACTTTCTCTCTCTCTCTCTCTCTCTCTCTCTCTCTCTCTCTCTCTCTCTCTCTCTCTCTCTCTCTCGTGTGTGTGTGTGTGTGTGTGTGTGTGTGTGTGTGTGTGTGTAAACTGCTTGTTTGAGCAACCATTAAGAGCAGATCTACTAGGTCTGGGCTGTCTTTGAGCAAAAACTTCCTCTTTGATTTATCTGTCCTTAGTTCTAGTCTTATGTTCTGAAGTCTCTTAGATTTATTCCTTCACAAACTAGTGGCCCATCAATGCCCCAGAGTTTCCCATATCCTTCATTTCTTTGCTTTTTTGCCCTTTGAACTATCTACATTTATTTTATTTTAGAGTAGTATGATGATAGTTGCATATGTTCCTGAGTTTTTTCTTTTTCTACTAGTCCCCAATCCCACAACCTAACAATCCAGATCATGATTTTGTTTTTATAAGTCTAGACATAGATTATTCTTGGGATACATTGGGCTACTTTCCCACTGTCTCATGGAAGCAATACAAATTTTCAAAATTCATGTGCATCATGCTCTAGAATGTAATGATTATCCCCACTATGTGTTTCTCCATTGTCATCATGTAGTGATATAGGTAGCATAAAATAATAAGTGATGTCAAATATGTGCTTAAAATAGCAAAAGTTACTTATTGATATCTTATAGTGTTACATAGTCACAAAAAATTGTAGCTTCTTTTGTTGATTATCTGGGATATACATGCATTATAGATTGTAGATTAATTGATACATATTTGGTGTTTCTCTTTTATCTAAAGGTATTCCATCATACCATCAAAATCATATCTCATGGTCAACCCAATGAATAAATTGGCTGCAAAAATGAACAAAAATACCCCAAACCATGAAGTACAAATGAAGGCAGTTTTCTCACATAGTGAAGGAAGAAAGAGCAGAGACTGGAGGGACCATCGCATTTGGTACAGCTCTTCTACAGATAAAGACACTGATTATACTGAGTTGTTCAAGTGTATGTTTTAGGAAACCAGTAGTGCACCCCAAGAGAGGCTTTTACTACTTCCAAATAATATATTCTGAGCCATAATTAGAAGTCTTTGCTATTGTGTCATAACTCACTAATGGCATAATTTTTTTCTTTCTTCTAGTTGCTAAGTCAAAAAATGCGGAGGAATGCAAAATCCAGATTGAGGGGGAAGAAACATTGTAGGATCTGTTCACCTCTGCCTTCAACCACTTGAGGGTGATGGAGAAGTACTAAAAAATGTCAGTGTGAACTAATGTTGATATAAGCCTGGATAAAACCTGTTCTACCTAGCATGAATCAAACATCTGGAATTTGTCTAAGATGATGCTCAGAAAACAAAAATTCAGAGGAACATGGTTGAAGACAGTTGGAGAGAAATTGAGAGCCATTTCTTGCTTGTGTTTTACAGTACTTACAGACAATGCAAATATATACTACCTGTATTCTTAGTTAGTATACTTCTAAAAGTCCGATAAAGATGGCTTGGCATTCAAAATGAAACTGCCAAATTTATACTTTTTGATAGATGTTAGGGACTGTGTAACAGTCACATTATTTTTTGATTCTAACAATTTTACATATATAACAATATTCTCGGATTAGTTAGGTACTTAACTTCTGTTGTTTCTGAAATATTTTGATTTTGCATGAAATCACCAAAAGAAATTTATACCAATTGACAAAGACTTTAGAACTTCCAAACAGTTTTTATTTTTAAAGAAAAGAGGGGAAAATTCAAACGGAGTTTTGCATTATTGTCTTATCAAGGGGCATCTCAGAAGTAGATGGTGTAAATTTGCTGTTAGCAGTTGTTTTCATGGATGATTTGGTACTTGAGGACCTCGAGAAAAGTGTTTATTCTGTGGGAATCTTTGAGCAGGCAGCGGAACAGGTTGTAAAAGGTAAAACTTCGAACATCTTCATTGCTTGACTGCAAGGCTGTCAGCCCAGACCAGGCAAGGTAGCTCTCATTAGTTTTTTCTCCAATCTGAGCATAATCATCAAAGGGATAGTCATCCAAGTATTAATTATATTTTAGATGCTTATTCATTCTAAATACAGATTTGTGAAAGTACTTATATTTTCAAAATTATAAAATAGACACAGATTTTCATGGATATACTTCACTGAACCCCTAATGAATACATTTTCTGGCACATGTGAAATTACTAATAAAATGTTTCTTCCAGGAGTTGATAGATGGACAACCAGCAAGTGGCTACTTAATTTTTGACATAGGTGACAAACGGGCAATGGAAAAACTAATTTAATTTTTATTATTGAACAAACTGTGTGTCCTCAGCATAGACTCAGTCTTGTTTTTTTTCTACTTCATGGAATTTGACATTAAACCAATTTCCCTTCTGATTTTCAACCTAATTAGTTCTCCAAATAATGTGTGTCCAATAGAGCCCGGAACAAATAAGAACTGCTCTGGATGGTCCAAGAGGCAATATTCAAGGGATGACTATGCTAGATATGCTAAGGTAGTTAGGTATCTGTCTTTTTACCCAGGAAAGATACTACAAAGTGAGAAAAATCTGGTTTCTTCTGATACCCCTGGGTAAGAGACTCTGAGTAAAGCATACTTGAGAGGTGTGGTGTTGCTAGTATCCCTTTTAACTGTAAGGCTATAACAGATATGAATGCCTACATTTTCTGTTTTCAAGATTTTGCTTTTTTTTATTTTTGAGATAATAGAATTACACCATTTCTCCCTTCCTTTCCTCCTTCCAAATCCTCTCATATACTATTCCTTGTTATTTTTTAAATTCATGGACTCTTCTTTAATTATTGTTACATGCACACACTAATATGTATTTACCTATGTATTCCTACATATAACCTGATCAGTCTGTATAATGTTACTTATATGTATGTTTTCAGGACTGACTGTTTGGTATTGGAAAACCAATTGATAGACTTTTCCTTGGCAAAGCCTATTTCTCCTCCTCTCAACATTCCTTACTTGCCTGTAGTTCTTTGTGTAGGAGTGAGGCCTAACAGACCTTCCCCTGAAGCCCTGACCACTTTGGTATGTCTATTGGGGTTGCCCTTGTTCGTCTCATGTTTAGGAAGTCATGTTGGTGAAACTCTATGGATGAAGTTCCTGACATTCCTAGGAGACACATTCTTACACAAACTCCCTGATCCTATGGTTCTTAAATCTTTCCTCCTCATCTTCTGCAATGTTCCCTGAGCCTTAGATGTGTGAATATTTTGCAGATTTATCCATTGGAATTGGACTACACAACTCTTCATTTTGACTGGTTGTGGTTTTCTGTAAGTCTGCATGAAGTACATTGCTTTTTAATTATTTTTTGCAAAGTAAAACATTTAAAGATATATTAGTCATTACAAAGAACACCTTATGTAAGTATGAAGAAAACAAAGAACTGTCAGCAGACTGCTTACCTCGCTGAGTATTATTTTAATTCCCTCCATGAGGTCTTCAAATTTTGCCTTCATCTGTCTGGTTTTGTAGAGAATAGAATAAGGATCTCCTTGCATGATAGATATTTCATTCACAAGATGATGCAGAGGGTCGGCCCAAGAATACAGTAGAGTGTATACCAATTGCAGTAGTACTTCTGGCTAAGTAACCATAATTTAACAATAGTGTTAGAATAAATGAAATGTAATAAATGTCTGAAGCTACTCATATTATTTTATAGATGATATATTTGTATATGTGAAATATGTAGCCATTGACATTTGTTATGAGATTTTGTTGAAGATTACACTCAGAACTGTCAGCTTAGTGCTCTATGAAGTTTCTAGCAAAATAATCTCTCAATAAATGAGTTTTGTTGCTCAAACTCCCACTGTTAATGTTTCCTTTATTTTTCTTCATTTATATCATAATTGTTTAAATGAGAATTGTAGATGTACATTAAGTAAAACATGTAGGATGGATCGTACTGTGTGGATGTGTAGGGATATATAGTAATGTTCGACTCCACCCTGAGATCAGTTATGGCAAGAAATCATGTGTGAGAGATGATGACAATTGTAAACTGGAGCTGGTGTAATATATTGACTTGTCATCATACAGAAAGGACGATTTTACCCTGAGGAATAAAGTACAGTGTTCACTGGACTCTTTTCTCAGGTGGTTTTCAGTTACAAAGTGAAAGTAGAACAACCAGTTAGGAATTAACACTTAGCAAAAGAAAAAGGAGCAGAACCAGGAACTACTTAACAGTGAGAAATGAACAGGTCAATATCCGCTGTGCTGCCAATTTGGGGTCCATCAGTAACTGTGAGAAATACAACTGTTGAATTGTATTTTGCCTTCATTACATTAATGAATATTCAACCGTGAATGTTAATGTCAATTGAAACTTTCCTACAGACTAATAAGTACAAGTCCAAGGGTTCACAGTGGTAAGAGGATCTTCTCTATGTAAAATTATGGATCATCTAAAACACCACTTAGCATATTTCACTTATAATTTATTAACCATGCAGTATGATTGCTTTATTGCTCATATGATAACCATTGCAGTGCCTTTGATCACCTCCACTATGTCTAGAAATGCTATATTGCTTCAGTTGTTCTGGTAAAGAAATACAAAAGAGTTAAACACTTACATTGCTTTTTAGAACTTGCTCCTTGTTTACTGGAGTTTCAAAAAAATCAGTGGGGCACATGTCAGGGACCCTATCATTATACCTCTTGCCATGGGCATACTGATTATCCTGGAAATGATGAAATATTAAATAAGTTAGAGATTAAAAATTATATGAATGAGCCATTGACCCAAATTCTGTTGCATTCGATAGATATTTAATTTAAACTCAACAGAAGATAATTGATACCTAGTAATGTAAACCTAGCCAACTATTTGTGGATGGAGATGCCATAGAACCTACTACTGCTAGTTCCTAAAAAACACATTCTGTAACGGTATTCTAAATAAATATCCTTCTACCCACAGGTAAGATTAATCTCACCCCTCACCAAAGAAGGCTCTTCTTGAAATAGATGGAGACCATTACAGAGATATACAACTGGTCAAAACGCAGAGAATGAGTGGCTTTGAGGTTCCCAACCCCAACTAATATATCTTTAATGCAATTCTTAAACCTAAACTCAGAGAAACTCTCAAAGGGGGAGTGGGGTAGAAAGCTTGTAAAAGTCAGACTCCCAGGAAATGTGCTGATAGATAGCTTCCCTTAGACATGACAGGTAAAGTGAACCCATGAATTTTCAACAATATGACTGACTAAACAAGACCAGCATAGTAATAATACTGGTTGACTTGTTAATGTAAACAGGAGAAATTCCACATAGTCCTATCCTTAGATGAAGAGCTACAGGGGTTTCATGGCTGCTGAGAGAGGGCAAATCAATTGATTCCTGGCGTGAATGACTACATAGGTTGTCTGACACTAGGTAGTCAGCCACATATGCAAAGGAAAATGTGAACATACATGTGCATACACATACAAACATACATATATACATATATATTTGACAGCAATAATATGAAGGAAGGACATAGCCCTTTCTCTACACCAGAACTCCTTGTTACAAACACATGAATTTGAATTGTTTAAAAATAATCAATGTGCCGGACGGTGGTGGTGCATGCCTTTAATCTCAGCACTCAGGAGGCAGAGCCAGGCAGATCTCTGTGAGTTCGAGGCCAGCCTGAGATCCAGGACAGACACCAAAACTACACAGAGAAACCCTGTCTCGAAAAAACAAAAAAAAAATGATTTAATGCATTTGCAGATTTATAGAGAAAAAAATTGAAAACTTCTCCTAGTGATAACCTATGTCTGTGTAGTCTACTGTTTACAGCTCCCTGGAAAGCAATCCTTCTTTATTGGTTATCTATATTACCCAAAGTAATGAACACCAGTGGAAGCCAAACCGCTAAAGGAGGGGTTCTCAATCTGTGAGTCTCGACCCCTTCATGGGTCACATATCAGATATCCTGCATATCAGATATTAAAATTGCAATTCATAATAGTAGCAAAATTATAGTTGTGAAGGAGCTATGCAATAATTTTATGGTTTGGGGTCAGCACCACATGAGGAACTGTATTAAAGGACTGAACCATTAGGAAGGTTGAGAACTACTGCACCAAATAAAGGAATAAAAAAAATCACACCTTTTTCTTAGCCATACATTTCATGACTTTATGTCACAGGTGTAAATTAAAGTTCAAAAATAGAGAAAAATATTATTTCATGTGAGGAAATATCTGACATTTCTTGAGAATGTCCTTTTCTCCTGTTAAAGAGTTTAGTAGGTGCTGATTTCTTCTCCCTGTGATGATATATTGTTTGAAATTTGGGTCATTATGCTTCCAACTTTAGTCTATACTGCATCCCAACTAGTAGCATGTAGGCTCATTTTCGAAAGAAGCCGTAAGTCAGAGAGGTACTTACAAATTCAGTGAATATTTCTCCAGCTTGGATATTGATCATCTTAGACATAAAGGCGGCCAATTTAACTAGTCTCTCTAAGGACTTCTGGTTATCCCGATCCCTCTTGACACAGGTGGGTGAAGAGGCTGCATTCTCCCACAAGAGCAGGTTGGACACTAGGAACAGGAGAAGTGTCCTTGCTAAAGGAGAAGAGAAGCCACTCTGAGATCTCTTTCTCTGAGGTTGTCAACAATCACCCTGTCAATGGAAGCCTTACCTCAGTGGCACCTTTAAACAGTTTGGTAGTTTTAGATGTGCCGAGTAATAAATGTCTTCCACTGTGCAAATTTAGTTAAGTAAATACATTTGCACAGATTTCTATTTTGAAATGTGACTAAGATAATGAATTCTTAGTGTTATTTACAGACATGTTTCTGTTTTTTCCTAACATTTGGAGCTTAACATAAATCAAGTCAGTATGATCTAATCATATTTTTCTGATCATTTAAGGTCTTGCAGATTTCTCTTCATTTTGAACAATAAGACAATTAAAAATTTGTTTCTCATAGTTCAGTGTCCAATACTAGCATATTTGACCCTAATCTGACAAAGGCAACATGCATAGCTTTGCTTTGTCTTCATTATTCGTGAAAAATACATTATTTTCCTTTTTATTAACATCGAGGATGAAGAGAATGTTATCATAAACATGATGCCACTGCCTGAAATTGCAGACTCAACTCCAAAATGTCATGTATTTATTTCTTTGCAAAATTTTTCAGACATTTTCATCTCAGTTTGATGTTTACAATAAGCCTGTAAATAGGCTTGGCAACATAGTTATAATGAAAACGTAAATAATAAATAAACTGTATTTGTAGCTAGTGTGATTTTTTTAGTAGTTCCATTATTAGAAATTTTAGAAGGCAACACACACACACACACTGAGGACTTTGCATCTTCTCTAAGACTTTGTGTTGCCAAGGGTTGTCATCATTACACATAAAGACCTACACATTGTCCTTGGTGACATGTTATTCGCTCCAGGAATTTGATTTTATCTATTTTCTCTGCTCTGTAGAAAAGATGCCTTTAAATGTTTTTGCAATGATCAGTGTTGGTTTCGTCAGTTTCCTTTACATGTGTCCTTTACATGAAGAACCACAGAACTGTAACACATCAATAGCTTACAACAGGGTGATACACCATGCACTTATCAAATTAAAAGGCTATCTATTTTGATGGACACAAGTCTGAGACAAATTATATTATAAAATGTGACTCTTATGACTATATATTTCCTATATATTTCAACAGAAACTTTGTTAATATTAGTGGTAATGTCCAACACAACCTTAGAAAATTGGTAGGGGGAATTCACAGGAAACATCTACACCCAAATACTTAAAATGTCTAAATATATCAAAAAGTTGTATAAAATACAGATAACAATCAATTTTATATACAAAGTAAAGATATTGTCAAATAATTCATATTATTATATATTTTCAAAATATACATGCTTTCCTAAATTTATTTTAAGAGTGATATGCATATACATTAAAATATGTATATGTACATTCCACCCATTCAACTGAAGAATTTTCACCATCTAAGAAGAGAGAAGACTCATATTTTGTTTTTCTGCTTCATAAAATCAAGTTCATAGTTGTTACCAATTCATTTTTCTTGACATATTATTAAAAAAATAGAAGCAAGTTAGCATTAGTGTGAGGTTTTACATCATTATTTTACTTGAACCTAATTGTCAAGTTTCTTTAGTACCCACATGTGCTATGCTTGCCTACATTCCTCTCCCGAAGTAACAATTTGGTTACACTCATTCAAGGCAAAGAACTCACAGTCAAGACTCTGGTATCAGAATATGTCACTTTCTTCTTTCCTAAGATATTATTAATTTGACCCATAGAATCTACTGCTCTCATTTCATCTTAATGTCTCCTAATCTGCAATTTTCACTTTTTGAGATGAATCATTTCCTGTTTTGGATATATCTTTTTCATGTAGTATTCTAACAAACCCCTGGTTTCTAACCCTTAGACACAGGTAATGCCCCCCACCCTGACACACTTTGTTCATCATATCAGTTAAGACAAGAAAAAATGTCTCGGTTGTTTGGCTCGAACTGTTTAGGGGGCACCCAGGCAGGGGGATCGGGATCTGTCCCTAGTACATGAGTAGGCTTCTGGGAATCCAGTGCCTGTGGTGCGTCGCCTTGTGCAGCCTTGGTGCAGTGGGAAGGAGCTTGGACCTGCCTAGGCTCAGTGTGCCAGGCTCTGCTGATTCCCTATGGGAGACCTTGATTTGGGGGATGTGGGGAATGTGGGGTGGCTTGGGAGAGAGGGCCAGGGGGTGGGAGGAGGGAGGAGGGGTATCTGTGGGTGGTATATGGAGTGAGTAGAAAATTTCTTAATAAAGAAAAATGAAAAAAAAAGAAAAAAAAAGTCTCTAGACTTAGCTACATGTCTCTATGCTAAGATGACTCCCCTCTGAAACCCACTAATCCCAGAATGTATTTTCTTTCTACAGCAATGACCACAAAGTGTATCTAAAGTCTATGTTGCTTTGCTTTTCCTGGTTTGGTATGAACAAATAACTAATTATCCCAGATAGGGCAACAATTATAGGAATAAATAAAATGCCCAATAACATAATGTTTAAGCATCTATAGAGGAACTCAAATGAGGAGTTACTTACAAGAAAATGTTTCAGTCAAAGAGAATGACATCTCTGAGAAGTCACACCACAGCTTGTCTGCCAACTCAGGAAATCTGCACCACTGTAGTCCTCCCTTCTGTTAGTTTTCCACCTCCTATATAGCAGAGCAGATCGTGCTAGAGGGCAGAAGGAAGTAACACCTGAAATCCAAATCAAGATCCCATGACCTTTCTCTGTTAGGGTCAGGGAGAGCAACCTAGTATTCGTGACCACAGACATAAGTGCATCTCCAGTGTTTATCTTATTTCCAGGTTGTTACTAGTGTCCAAGATATGTTGTACATAGACTCAGCCATCTCTGCTTCATAAATAATGATGGGGTTTTTATACTCAAATGGAAATAGCTATCACCCAGACTTACATTATTTTCTTCAGGTTCTTGTATATTCCTATTACTTCATCTGAAGTATTCCCTAAACCACCCAGACATAGCAATAGTATTTATTCTGAACAGTTTGTGCTTTGCAAGTCTTTATTAATATTCATGGGATACTGTACAGAGTTTTACTTGGTAGACAGATAAAGAGAGTGACAGGTAAACACAGTTTAGAAGGCAACTGGTAGGCAACTGGTAGAAACATCACATCTATTGAACCAAACAACTGCAGAGGTCATCTTGTTGGACTATTACCTCCTTAGACACAAATTTTTAAGCTGGATAATACAAAACATGGGTTCTATGATGCTGAGATGGTCTTAAATCCAATGAGAAAGTGTTTTGATGACATTATAGAAGTTCTACCACTATTGGCCCAGTGGCTGAGTGTTCCATTATCATTTTATTGTGCATATCTCCCGTTGACACTTTTTCTAGTAACTAGTACGGTTCATGTGGCATGATGAAGGTTGCTTAGTCCTATGGAAATGTCCACTCATTTCAGCCTAATTTCTTCATAACACGCAGCATGAATATTTAATATCAGCAATAAGTTCTTACCATTTAGTTCTGGTATGCATCAAAGTCATTGACAATGCCGCTATGGTTTTGAGTCCAAGGAGTCTACCCCATTCAGTAACTCAATGGAAGTTAACCAGTCTGGTCTCGAGATTTTTCAACATCCTAATGGGCATCAGTGATATCTATTTCTACCATGAATTTTTCCTTCTTGCACATTCTCAGCTGGTATGAATATTATTCTTTTAGGTTGTTTTCCAGATACATATGACATTAGGTATTACCATTGTGAATGAGTTCCCTATAGATGGTCAGAAGAGCATTTGAAGGTTCACTGCATATGTTGGTATTGGAATTAAGCATGTAAGGCAATGGTTCTTAACCTGTAGATTATGATACCTTTGGGGGTTTAATGACCCTTTCACAGGGGTTCCATATCCTGCCTGTCAGATATGTGATTCATAACGGTAGCAAAGTTACAGTTATGAAGCAGCAACAAAAAATAGTTTCATGGCTGGGGGTCACCACAACATGAGGAACTGTATTACAGGGTTTCAGCATTAGGAAGGCTGAGAACCACTGATCTAAGGAATCTGTTAAAAAAATTGAATGGATCTAACAAATATGAACAGGACTCATCATTTCCCTTTTGTGTGTAAGGAATGATTTGGGTTACAATAAAATAAGGGAAGGTACTAACATATTTAGTTCTCAGTAATGCACTATTCATAGTTAACATGCATTATTAAATTAACTAACCTGGGCTCATAAGGGCTCACAGAGATCGAAACGACAACCAAGGAGCCTGCATGGGACTGACCTAGGCACTGTGCATGTATATTGCAGTTGCATAGTTTGGTCCTCTTGTGAGACTCCTAACAGATGTAACAGAGGCTGTCTCCAACTCTTTTACTGGCTTTAGGGAACCTGCTCCTCATACTGGGTCACCTCATACTGGTTGTTAATACTCCTCATGATGGGTCTTAATACAAGAGGAGGTGCTCAGTCTTACTGCAATTAATATATCATATTTTGTTAATATTCATGGGAGACCTGTCGTTTCCTAAACAGAAACAGAGGAGGAGTATATTGGGGGTGGGAATAGAAAGGGTGGAAGGCTTGGGAGGAGAGGAGGGAGAGTAAACTGTGGCCAAGGGTTTAAATAAATAATTGAGTTTATAAAAAGTATGCATTAACTTAACCTCATGTAGACTATCCCATGACATTGTTATCCACAGTCTATATTAGAAGCTTACTTACCACAGAACTTGAAAGCATGCTACAGGTGGCACTGGGTTTGCAGGCATGGAAATACAAGACTATAGGGCTTGTTGACGCTTGCTTCAAAATTCTAGAACGTAAATGAGGGAGAGCAATACGTGGCAGGGTCATAGTCTCTTTGAGGTGCCTCTGAAAGGCCATTGTGAAGGCAAACCCTAAGAAGTAGGACAATACCAAGCATATCAGAGATCTGAGGCTCCTGGATTGTCTGCTCAGGAAAATGCCAAGCATGGAACAGATCCAGCTGTGACAGAATTCATGTGCATAACAAGCATCAGGGATGGTAGGGCGAGGCTAGCTACTGAAACCTTTCTGAGCTCAGTTGCTTTTGTTAGATGTCCAAATGACACTGGCTTTCAGTCTTGGTTTGGTCCTACCATTCCTTGATACATCCCCCAATACTCCCCTTTGAAGGAGGAATGTTACTTCTTACCCATGTACATGGGAAACCTGTATCTTGTTTCATTTTGGGATTTTTGTTTGGTTTGGTTTGGTTTTTATTATTTCACAGGCCCTCACTGTTGACCAAGTCTCAGAAGAGATTTTGGATTTTGAACAGTCAGGACTGCTAGAGAGTATTGGGACTCTTAGAGGAGTATTGAATAGAGTATACATCATATGAGCCTTTGAGAGTGAGTGGTGAGATACGATGCCTAAAAATTTCTATGAATGAGTGTCAAATTGACAAGAGTTGATTGATTGTTGATCTAACAGTGCCTGTAATCAGATAATGTAATCCTAGGAGATAGCCAGTTTGAAAGACATAGATTGGGATAACTGAGATGGGAAAATGTACTCTAAATGTAAATGGCAACATTCCTTGAGTTGAGATCCAGATCTGACCAAAAAGGCAACAGCAAGGTTAGCAATTCATCTCTTGCCACTTTCTGACTGTTTGAGGAAATGAAAGCAGCTGCTCAATCTGTCCCATCATGGGGAACTGTGTCTCATTCCAATGCAATACAAAGCTAACTCTTGCTTCTGCAAACTACTTTTGCCAGATATTTTCTAATATCAGTGATAAAAGTAACTAATATAACTGTAATTCCCTGTGACACATTAGCCTTCCTTACCTGACAGCATGTCTACTAGGCCACATTGCTGGCTGGATGACAGCTGCTTTGACTGGCCAAGGGTAAGTGGGAAACAAGCCAAGTCTTGTCTAAACCACTCTTTCACCTCAGGTTATTTCCTGTATCTGGCTCCAGGCTGGCTGTAGTTATTGAACTTTTATCAGCCATGTTTGTTTCCTGATTTCACCCAGGGCAGGATGAACAAGATGCATACCCAAAGGCTTCCCTATCCTGCAAACACATTAGTTCAACTTACATTTGCCACACTGACGTGATATTCTGCACTCTGGTCTCTTCGTGCTCCACAGAAAGACACCCACCCTGAGCACAGTCCCTTTCATAAGGAAAGGCCACTGTATAAATGTCTGTGGTAGAGGTGACTGCCCACTGCTATACAACGAGCTTAGTCCTTTTTTCGTGCTTGTTTTTTTGTCTCCCTATTTATGGTCTGCTTTTGCTCTCCATGCTGTGTTAAAGAAATTCTGTGAATTCATATTCACTTACCTGTAAGATTTAACAATGCACAATATTGGTGGTTAACAAATGTATAACATAATAGTGGGTCTTGAGTTAATCTGTTTGGCACTTACCTTCAAGCATCACTGACCATTGCTCAAAGACCTTCCTGAAGTGATTTCTACCCACCTAGATGTTCTTCATCCACAGCAACCTGTCAAAAGCTGCATCCTGTCTTCTCAGATAACTATTTGATAGACATTACTTCTTGAAGTCCATAAGCACCACATCTGACTCCCTTTCAATCTTTAATCTTCTCAGATAACTATCTGATAGACATTACTTCTTGAAGTCCATAAGCAACACATCTGACTCCCTTTAAATCTTTAATATCAATTATGCTTCAATATTCAAGCTCTCCCCCCAGATGTCTTGTAACATTTTTATTGCTGTGACTTGTTTTCCCATTTTCCCATTCCAGTTACATTGCTTTGGCATTTTATAAGCCCGATTCAATGTGAGTCATCATTATTCAGTTCTACCAAATGCCTTCCTGTTCCTATAGGGGTACAGTCCTGACAGGAGAAAGAATATTCATATCATAACAGTTGGTAATTTGTGGATTCTTAAAATATTTTGCATTAGTTCATTGGTAGTTTCAAGTTTTGAACAATCTGTTTTAATCATACCACACTAGACACCACCTTCCCTATCCACCTAATACATGTTCTTAAAAAAGAAAAGAGATTTAAAAAACAGAAAAACAAAACCCTTCAAGAGTAATTTCTGCTACCTAAAGTATTCATGATATTCATGGATATGTAGTTTGCCACTGGAGCACAATCTCCTTACCAGGAGCTACAGTAAGAGAAAACTGACCAATTGCCAATTAGTCTGCAGCTAGGGATGAAATTTTATGCCTAACTCCTCTCCCCATACTAGGACTTGGTCTAGCTTGGTCTTGCACAGGCCTTCTGCATTCTGACACAATTAATGGGAGTTCACTTTGAAGCTCAGCTTCCCTTTTGTCTTCAGAAGATATTTCCTTACAGTCATCCATCAGCTCTGGTTCCTACACTTGTTTTGTACCCCAGCCCTTGTTCAATGATCCCTGAGCCTTAGGTGGTATATTTAATATATATCCCTTTCAGACTGATCATTTTCTCTCTCTTTTTCTCTGCTCCTTGACCAGTTATAGGATACTGTGTTAATTACTATCTACTGCAAATACAAGCTTCTTAGATGGTGATTGAGAGATACATTAAACTAGGGTTATAAAATAAGTCATCAGGAGTAAGTTTAACACTCTGCCAATTTTCCAACATGAAAGTAGCAGGTTTACCACTAGGGACTGTGTCCTGTATAGCTATAAGTTCTTGCTCTGATAATGGTACCAGATAAGGGTTTCATCTATTGGAGTGGGACTTAAACCATTCAGGAAACAGGTACGCCAATGATATGTTTGCTACTATTGCATCAATGGGCATTTCGGTCATTGCTATAGCTCCCAAGTTCATAGCTATGTATAAATTATTACTTTCTTGCTCTCATAGCTTGCCTACCACCTTCCAACACAAGAGAAGCTAGCCAGTAGAGATGAAGCTTCCAGTTTTCTACCAGCTTGTTTTTGCCATGTTCTATGACTCAGACATGTGTTGTCCTCAGTAATAGTCTTATTATTAAGTTCTAGTGGTTAGCCAAGATCAGTGGTTGATCATGTTATTGTAATAGAATTTTCCAAACTTTAATAATTTTTTTGCAAAGTACCAGCCCTAAATTTCACCATTTTCCCATTTTCTATTCTTATTTTCATTGATTGCTACTATTGAGTTTGTTATCTCCTTGTTTCTCTTTTTTCTTACTTCCTTACAAAGGGATTTTAAACTTTTTCCCTTATTTATGCTATAAGCTATTATTTCATTATATCTGGGGATACATACTGCTAATTTTGAAATAATACATTTTACATTTTACTGGCTTTATCCCTCTTTCCTTCTTTTTATATTTTGCTCATTGTCAAGGATGTTTTTAGAAGAGGACTGTTGAATCATTTATGCTTAGGTATACTTTAGTTGTATTTTGTTTATAGAATTTTGCTTCCCTTTCACAACAATGAGAACACCGTCTTTATGCGATTTCATTATGTCATACATCATAGACATTTATGATGATCATATTGTTTATTGTTAAGGTTCCACGTGTGCTGGGATAGAACATGTCCTTCTACTCACTTCTCAATTTTCTGTTCCAATCATGTTCAGTTCAGAGTGTCCATGGCATTGCACAACTACCAAAACAATATTTTTCTATTATTTTCTCCAAGTGAAGATGGTATGGTGAAACTAGTCACAGGATCCATTAGTTAATACTTTCAGTATTTAAATTATTACTCCCTGTATCTTTTATTACCTCTCATGAGTTTAATGTATACATTTAAGATAATTGGGCACATACCGCCGATGGTACATTTCATGAATAGCTTCTCTAAAGACCTAGGTTTAATTCCAACTACTGTTTAGACCATTGCTTCTGGCACAGGCCTGAAATCCCAGAATATGAATGGTAGAGGCAGAATCTCTTTTTTTTATTAAGAAATTTTTTATCCATTTTACATATCAATCATAGATCCTCCTCTTCCTTCCTCCCACCCCTCCAGTCTTCCCCCACCCACCCATCCCCCATTCCCTCCTACAAGAAAGTAAGGCCTCCCAGGGGGAGTTAGCAGAGCCTGGTCTATTTGGTAGAGGCAGGTCAAAGCCCCTCCCGCCTGCCTCAAGACTATGAGAGGTGTCCCATCACAGTAGTGGGGTCCAAAAAGCCAGCTCATGCACCAGGGATGGATCCTGATCTTACTGTCAGGGGGCTCCTTAAGCAGATTAAACTACACAACTGTCTTGCTTATGCAGAGGGCCTAGTCCAGTTCCATGGAGGCTCCACAAGAGTTGGTCTAAATTTCATGAGTTCTCATTAGCTTGGTTTGGTTGTCTCTGTAGGTTTCTCCACCATGATCTTGATGCCCCTTGCTCATAGAATCCTTCTTCCTTCTCTTCCTCTAGACTCCTGGAGCTCAGCCTGGTGTTTGGCTGTAGATCTCTGCATTTGCTTCCATCAGTTACTGGAAAAAGGCTCTATGATGACAGTTAGGGTATTTACTGATCTGATTACTGGGGTAAGCCAGTTCAGGCACCCTCCCCACTATTGCTAGTAGTTTAACCTGGGGTCATCCTTGTGGATTCCTGGGAACTTCCCTAGCACCTGGTTTCTCCTTATCCCCATGATCAACTTATTTGTACCTTTTTAGAGAGTGAACTCCCAGATAGCCTGCCTAAGGAGACTGTCTTCTCAGCACTCAGGAGGTAGAGCCAGGCAGATCATTGTGAGTTCGAGGCCAGCCTGGTCTACAGAGATCCAGGACAGGCACCAAAACTACACAGAGAAACCCTGTCTTGAAAAACCAAAAAAAAAAATGTGTTTAGGATGGTCTCAATCTGGGTTTGTGCTTTTCACATTAAGTAATATGATCCTGTCTTTTTCTTTTATCTGTAATAATTATATATGGGTGCCTGTGCATGTGATGAACCTGCATGTGTATGTATTACTTCATGTGTACGAATGTGTGTACCTATGCAGGTGGTTGTCACACATCAATTTTCACATTCATGAGGTGGCCCAAATATTGATTTTGAGTGTCTTACTCAATAACTTTCATCTTATTGACAGACAGAGGTCATTGATATTCCAGGAACTAACCAATTGTGTGAGCATGTAAGACTGCAAAGGCCAAGGATCCTCCTGATTTTTCTTCTCCTCTGCTCAGTTTAAGGACCTATGACTTCATGTCAGTATTGTGCTTGGGTCCATAGATATGACCCAAATCTTTATGATTCTGTGCAAGCACTTTACCTATTGAACCAGCTCTCTAATAATTTTCTTTGTGATATAGTTAATAAAATGCTGATATTGCTTCTTTCTTCTACATGTACAGTTTACCAGTATTGTTTGTTGGTAAGAACACTTTTTCCATTGGAAATCTGGTATATGTGTTGAAAATTCAGTGGCTCTGTGCGCATGAGTTTCTTTCTGAGTCATTTATATAATTTCATAATCTTTGTACC
This sequence comes from Peromyscus melanophrys, assembly GCA_902168415.1. Classification (NCBI taxonomy): domain Eukaryota; kingdom Metazoa; phylum Chordata; class Mammalia; order Rodentia; family Cricetidae; genus Peromyscus; species Peromyscus melanophrys. Next base: position 28,777 of record CABHPR010117438.1, read on the forward strand.
TATATTTGTACTAGTGCCATGAATTATTTGGTTTTTTTTCTGATTGTTGCTATGACTCTCTCCTATCAGTTATCAATTACAAATAAATTCCCTCTCTATGCCATGACATTCTGTAGCTTGAGCTCACAAAGGTCTTATACATGCTGTCACAACTTCTGAAGTTCATTTCTGTAACCACTCCATTGTATCAGAAAACAATGATCATTGTAGTCATCCATTGCCTTTGGTTTTCACATTTTTTTCTATTCTTTCTTCTGCAATGATGCCTGAGTTTCTGGAGGAAGAGGTTTGGTTTAGGTGTTTACTATAGTGCTGAATATGCCACAGGACCTTGTTCTTTGCACTTTAACCATTTGAGGGACTCAGCAGTAAATACCATTTACTGCAAAAAGAAGCTACTTTGATGACACTTGAGAAATGTATTCTCCTGTGGGTAGAATAAGTCATTAGGAGTCACTTTAATGCTATGTCCATTTAGCAGTGTAATAATAGTAAATTCTCCCCCAGGGCCTATACCTGTCTATTCATAGCATCTTGGCTAAGTAATTATGCTAGGCATGGGTCACTTTTTGTGATTTGGCCCTTAAATCCAGTTGAAAAGTGGTTGGGTGTGGATTTTCCCCATTATTTTCCAATGGAGTTCAATATAGAAACACCACCATTTTTTGTAATTTGTATCTTGGTAATAGAAAAGTTGCCAGTTTTTTTTTTTAATGGTGAAATTGTATTTTGTTAATATTTGAAAAAAAAACATATGAGCTATGGGAGTATGAGTTAGTCTTGGGGGTCAGTTAAATATAGAATAATGTCATCTGCGAATAGGGAACTATGACTTCTATCTTTCATATTTGTATTTCTTTGTGTATCTTTCCATTCCTTGTTGCTCTAGGAAGACATCAAACACCAAGTAAAATAAACTCAGAGTGAGTAGATGCTCTTGTTTTCTTACTGCTTTTAGAGAAAGTGGTTTTATTTTTCTGTATCTCTTGCCAGGTTTCATGCAGGCTTCTCATGTACCGCTCTTAATGTAGATATATATCTCTTCTATTTCTAGGTTTTCTGGAACTTTTTCATGAAGGAATGTTCAACTTTGAATCTGTAGATATGGCCATGTAACTTGTTTCCTTTGTCTGGCTACCCTAGTACATTTACTGATTTACATATATTAAACAAGGACTGGAGTGACCCTAAGCAGATAATAGTCAATGATCTTTCTGATCTGTTATTCAAGTTTGTTTAAAAGAATTTTATTTAAATATTAGCTTCTGTTTGTCCTCAAGGAAATTGTTCTACAATTTTCTTTGTGTCGCATGCCTGTCCACTCTCACTGTTATGGTAATAATGTTTTAAAAAATGGGTTCCTTAGCCGGGCGTTGGTGGCGCACGCCTTTAATCCCAGCACTTGGGAGGCAGAGGCAGGCGGATCTCTGTGAGTTCGAGGCCAGCCTGGGCTACCAAGTGAGCTCCAGGAAAGGCACAAAGCTACACAGAGAAACCCTGTCTCGAAAAAACCAAAAAAAAAAAAATGGGTCCCTTGGCATTCCCTCACTTTTCACTTTTATAATTTAAATATTAAAGAAAGTAAGTGATTTAGAACTTGTTATTACTTGGGAGTAAATTCAGGGATATAAAAATATTAAGTGCACCTATATTGTAAAGAAATTGTATTGTAGTTGTGCAGTGTGGTGTCTCTCTATTCTTTTTTAATATGTTTTAACAGAAAAGAAATAGTATCACTTTCCCTTCTCCCTTTCTCCCCTCTAGCCCCATCCAGATATAGTCCTTTGAATTATTCCAGTGCCCCTAATCTTAACTTGATATCATCTTTTTCTTTTATTATCATAGTTATGGGCATATGTGTGTTCATGCACACACGCATGCCTATTCTTATCTAGAGTTTTCCATCAAAGACAAAACAAGCTTTCTAGTCTAGAGGACTTTAATCTTCCATGGGGTTTTTCCTTGCTGTTCTGCAGGCACCCTCCATCCTTACTCATCATCACCCATCAGTCTGATCTTAGTAGAAAGGTAGCCACATTGACACTTCAGATATCTTCAATGGTTTCATGAGTTGGGCTATAGATTTTTCCACTTATGTATGCTGTTTAATTTCAAATTCTCATCTGCTACATTAATTGTAGATGGTTTTTAGTATTTCTGAGTTTGCAAACGTTAGCATGACATAATGAAAATTTTCAAAGAATGGTTCTGATTATTAAAGGTCCATATCTACCATCTGTATATAAGTGTGATTTGATATTAACATTAAGCACTTAAGAATATTTTTAAATAGTTAAATAAAACTATAATAAAAAAGAATACATTTTTGTTCAGGTTATGTTTAGGCAGCAGTGCTGAGGAGACTTATGAATACAGCGTCTCTGACACTTCTAGGAAATGAAACCTGACAATAACCTTTCTGTTTCTCTGGCTCATAGAACTTTTCTTTTCCCTATTCTCCATTGATTCCTGAGTATTAGGTTCAGCAGCCTGAGAGGGATTAGAGCTAAAAAAAAAAGGGAGGGGAGAGTAATACATTTGAAGGAATAATATTTCAGTTTTTATCTGCATGGGAAATGGTGAATTTGTACTATAATTGTTACATGTAAACAGAATTATAGCTGAATTCCATGCCTGAGTTCCATTCCTCCAATACTTATGTCTATCCAAGTATAATATAGTTTACCTATTATACTGGAAGATAGATACTAAGTTTGAGTGAGTGTCCTTGTGAGACACATATTATATAATAGAGCAGGAGAATACCACCTATGAACATAAAACTAATAACTTAAGAGTTCATGCAAAATGAGAGACTTTGGGTATAAATATGTTCACCCAGATCTGGGAGTTCCTACATACAGATAAGGGTTGTAAACAGGATGTGGCCACAGGGCAAGCCTGGAACAACCAGACACAGGAACCAGGTGAAATGACAAAGTTCTAAGGATAATAATGGGTCCACTTACCTTCATTAAGGACAAGCAATAGCAGCTATCAATACAAAGACAGCTGAATAGTAGTAAAGGATGCTCCTCAAGGTGATGAAGACTAATGACTCATGAGTAATGACATTTGTCCATGATCTTTGATAAATCTAATAATATAAGTTTGTTGTAGAATAGTTTGTTGTGAGATATACTGCAAATGGACACATTTTATCATGGTCAGGAAACTGACAAAGCTGGTCTCAGTGATTTTCCACAATCAGGAATCAGAGATATATAATGCTTTTGATCTACTTTCTTTGTCCTATATGTTTGGTCTAAGACACAGCCCACGAAATGGTTGATCCCATGTGCTATGTCAGTCTTCTCTCCTAATATAGTCAGTTACAGAATCCCTCACACAGACAAAAACAGAGCTATTTTTCCTAGATAATTCTAGATGATATCAAATTTCCAATCTTTACTAACCATCATAAATCTAATCCTTCTCGCATGATGTGTTGGTTTGAATGAATAATTTCCCTCATAATGCTTCTGTATCTGAATGGTTGCCAGCTTGTGGTGTAGCTTTGCTGAAGAGTGGATCCCTAGGGGTGGACAATTCTATAAACCTCAACTAAGATATATAGTTCCAATGTTTAATATCACAAAGGAAGCAGTGCAATTGTAACCGGAAAGAATGGGGACATATCAATGGGGGACATACCAAAAACACATTGAATCCTTAGACAACTAAGCAGCAAATCCTCCCACTTTAAATGTAGTATCTGTGGCTCATGATGGAATGATTCTGGCTCTAAGGGGCTTGGAGAGCCCAGCCTCTCAATATCCACAGGCTACAGTATAAGGCTTTTCCATTAGACTGCTTGTACTTCATTACTGTAGCAATTCTTAGTGAACAGTCCCTCCTCTCAATATCTCAAAAAGCTTGAGGTCACTATTGCAATTTAGGTTTCACCCACATCACTTCACAGAATGTCATGCCATGTCCTTCTTTCATGTTCTTTGGTGAGACTGAGATATAGCCTGTCCCTATTGGACCTCGTTTTTCTAGGCTACTTCATAGCAGCCTGGTGATAGTGAATAATATCCATAACAAAGGCATATTGTCTAGAGCTAATGTGTTGAGTAAAAAGGGCTAGTGAAAAAAAAAAAAAAAACACCCTGGCCCTGAGATCAGAGCCAAGAAAACACAACCTGCCCCTAACCAACTCAGGACTTGAAATCCAGCCAATCCCTGAGCATGGAAACCAACAAATCCCTGAGCATTAAAATCAACTAATCGCTGAGCTTGTTCCAAGCTCAGGACTTGAGATCCTACCAATCTTCACCCTGAAACTCTTCACCCTGGAAAGCTCCACCCATAGGAAACCTTATATTAGCCCTGTACTTGTTCAGTTTGGGACTGCATTTTTCCACCCTCAAAGAAGCAACCATTCTCCTAGATTCCTCCCTCCCAATAAACATCTTGAGTGAGGTTTGTTGTAATGATGTTCTTTTGCCTTCGTGGAACAGACTTTTGCTGCAGTGGAGTAGAGCTATAATGGCTCTCACTGGAGTGGAGTAGAACTGCAACACTTCCTGCAGAGAAACTTTCCCTTCGTAGAACAGAGCTGTAACAACCTTCACCAGAGTGGAGTGGAGCAAAGCGGGGCTGGAGCAGAGTAGAACTATAACACTTTGGCTGAGGAAACCTGCCCTTGCTGAAACAGAGTTGTTACACTCTGGAGGAGCTGAGCAGTGTTGGAACACTTCTCTGGAGCTAAGGTGTAAAAACCTCACTGGGGAAACCCTCCCCTGGAGGAGCACAGTTATTATACTTTCATTCGGTAAACCTTTTCTGGAGCAAGGGCTGTAACACTTTGCTGGGGAAACTGTCCCTAGCTGGGACAAAGTTGTAACATTTCTATTGGGATACCTTTCCCTTCATAGCTGTAGATATTCTTTGGCTTCCAACTGCCAGAAGACTTTTCGTTCAGAGCTGTAGGTATTCCTTGGTTTCTGATTGCCATATTACCTTTCTATCAGAGTTGTAACACTTACATAACTGAGGTCATGCCTGGAGTACACCTTGTTGTACACCACATTGTTACTGGGAAGAAACAAGTGAAACCAGCATTTAGAACTTTTCATGATGTTATAACTTAACTTTTTATTTTTATCTAGTTTCTAGATTCCTAATAAATGTTGATTTTCAAACTAAATTGAACTTTTATATTTATTTGTAGCCATGAAATCATGGCATCAAAGATTTTGATGATGGTCTATAAAGTTTTATATTATATAACACTAACATGAAATGTCTAATAGAGTTGGAAAATTAAATAGAAGAAAACTAGAGCAGTTAAAAATTTGAAAGAGGGTACCAGGCATGGTTTGAGTAAGTAGAAAATAAAACCATAAGGCAACAGAAAAATCCCAAGTTCTGATTAGGTTGCTTCTTATGAACTATTGATTCATTAAGCCCTAGTGGCTGATGATGTAAATCAGACTGTTGAATGAAAGTAGCACCATCTTAAATAGGTTTACTCTTGCTGTGATGAAATATTATGCAATGTCTGGTTGGGTGGAAAAGGTTTATTTTACACATCCCATGTTACAATCCATTTAGTGAAGCCAAGATGGGAACTCAAATACGGGTGAATCTGGAGACAGGAGCTGATGTAGAGGTCAAGGAAGAGTGCTGCTAACTTGTTTGTTCCTAATGGCTTTCTCAGCTTGCTTCTTTATAGAATGTAGAACCATCAGCCTAGAGTGATATAACTCACAATGGGCTGTCCCCTCCCACATCAATTACCAATTAAGAAAATGCTCTAGAAGCTTGCTTACAGCCCAGTTCTCTGGAGGCATTTTCTCAATTGATTTTGAATCCTCTCAGATGACTATAATGTGAAGCTGACATAAAACTAGCCAGTAGAATTGACTCCTTGTCAACTTGGCACACAAATTCATTACTGTTAAGCTATAACTTTACCTTTCTTATACATCTCCAAGATTACACATTAATATCAACATTACAATATAAAACATCTTATAAACTTAAGAGTCCCACAGACTTTAAAAAAATTAAATACTTTAAAATTCAGTCTCTTTAGAATTCAAAAGTATCTTTTAAAAATCCAAAACTTCTTTAAAACTTTAAAGTCTCTTGTGATGGTTATTCATGGTTGTCAAACTGACTACATCTAGAATTAACTAGAACCCCAAAATGGAAGCTATACCTGTGAGGGAATTTTGCTTAATTTGAAGTAGGAAGATCCATTTCTAAACCTGATTTTTGAAGTAGGAAGACATACCTTTAATCCAGATCATTTGATGTAGGAAAACCTACCTGTAATCTGGGCCACACTTTCTGCTGGAAGCCTATATAAGGACATGGAAAAAGGAAGCTTTTGTTCTTTGCCTGCTTGCTCTTGGCTTGCTAGCAAGTCCATTCCTTCACTGGCATTGGATCACACTTCTTCAACATTCTAGCTTATACTGAAACAAGCTGAGACATCTAACATCATGAATTGAACAACTTTCCATTTGTGGACAGTCATTGTTAGATTATCTTAACCACAGTCTGTAAATGATTCTAATTAATCCCTTTTCTATATAAGTTCTATAAGTTCTGTTACTTTAGAGAACACTGACTAGTACGTCTCTCAACTGTGCATTCCTGTAAAATCAAAAATAAGTTAAATACTTTCTTACTTCATGAGGGAAGAACCAGGCCACAGTTATAATTTGAACGACACAAAACCAAACTCCATCTGTGCAAATAACTAAGTGTCCATTGTCTGGGCTCCACTAATGATCTTTTGGGCTCCTCCAAAGGACCCAGGTCATGATTCCAGCTCCATTTTCTGCAGCCTAGATAGTCTCCTAACCTCACAGCAGCTCCACACTGCAGCTGCAACTGTTCTTTGTGGTCACCCCTTAGTACTGGTGTCCTCAAAATTCTGGGGTGTCTTGCTATAACTCGGCTGCACTTTTACCAATAGCCTCTCTTGAACTCTCTTCAGAGACTCCAGCTGCCAAGTCTCAGCTGCTTTCCATGACCTTTCATGCCTTTGAAAACCCAGTAATACCTGGGTGACTCTTACACTACCAAGTTCAACTGACAGGACGAGGAGTAACCTTGGTTTCCTCTGGAACATAAATTCTGTGTGCTGATCCTAAAAAAAAAAAAAAAAATGCTTCCCAGAATATTTCACCTCAATTATGCTGGTTTCTTATCATAGCTGATTCTTCAGTCCCAGCTGAACTGCATCCATTTTCTCAGTCAAGTAAAGGTTTCACTTTAGTGGTTCTGGTATCTTGTTAATTACAGCTGATTCTTCAGCTCTGTCTAAACAGAACCACATAGGCTCATATGTTTGAGTGCATGGGCCTCAATTAGTGGAAATGTTTGAGAAGGATTAGGGGGTTGGCCTTGTTGGAGGAAGTATGTCAATGGGAATTGGCTTTGGGTTTTCTCTCTTTCTTTCTTATTTATTTATTTATTTATTTATTTATTTATTTATTTATTTATTTATTTATTTATTTTTAAAGATTTATTTATTTATTATGTATACAATTTTCTGTCTGTATGTATACCTACAGGCCAGAAGAGGGTGCCAGATCTCATTACAGATGGTTGTGAGCCACCATGTGGTTGCTGGCAATTGAACTCAGGACCTCTGGAAGAGCAGCCTATGCTCTTAACCACTGAGCCATCTCTCCAGCCTGCTTTGGGTTTTCAAAACCTACAAGAGGCGCTCTCTCTCTCTCTCTCTCT
>CABHPR010117440.1:0-11498 GCA_902168415.1 Peromyscus melanophrys
AAAAAAAAACAAAACCATTAGATACAGAAAGAAGGATGGCCATTCCTTTGTTATCAGAGGATCCATATCTAGAAAAATTACTAGATATCTAAGTGCCATAATGTATAATCACTTACAATAAAAATTCCAAAATGATAAATTATCACAATGACTCTCCCCTTCCTTCTATTTACCAACATCAGAAAGTTTTTTTAGGCTGTTAATAAAAGCATATCACAGCATTTTTCCTAGGCTAAATCAGGAAATTATTGTAACCTTTATGGCAAAGGATCTTTTATTTATCATATATTAGAGTAATATACAATACTGCATCATGTCATATTCATAAAACAACTGTAAGACAGAAATAGTTTTAGTCACATGTATTTTTTAAACCCTTGTAAGTGAGAAAAAAAATTGTAGAGCTGTTGGGACTAGATTCTCTTATTTTTCACTTACAGCAATAATTATTTGCTATTTAAACTGCCACAACACATTTCTCCAAAGACTTAGCATTCAGCAGTATAAAGCTGTTACTTCATAAAACAAAATTATTCACCTTTGAGTAGAAATAAGCATGTTCTGTATTCTTTAAAATGACAAATTTATAAAAAGGTCAAGGTAAGATGCTGTATCGCTGATAAACTAAATGCACATCCAAATGTCTATTTATACATGGTGTGAGAGAAATTACAGAGGTGATTACAACTGACTTCAAGAGTGTATTTTTAGTATAAAATATTTAAAATAACTTTCATAATAGTACTCCTTACTGACAATTAGTACTTTTACTATTAAAATGGTTCAACAATAAATATTTTCATTCTAACAGTAAAATAAACATGAATAGAAATTTTCAGGATTAATAACTTTCCATCAATTTCATGCATAAAGCTAACATGTATTTTAAGCTTCTCAATAGTTCAGGAATTAAATTGCTATTGTTATTAAGAAAACAAAACCATGAACAAAATGAGTTCTTTGCTAGTCCCCATGGATCTAAGTACCACACAGTAATTCTTCCCAATCTGCAAAGCAAAACACAGAAAAGGATGGGCTAAGGAAGAAAGAAATCGTAACGAAGAAAAAGTTTGGGATTAAAAAAAAAATTCTCTGTCCTCTTAGCAATCAACCAAATGGGAAGAAAGAAAACGTAGAGAAGCCACTCAGAATATGTGACCAAATAAGCATGGGTACTCTTGCAGAAAACCAAGCCTGCAAGCCAAAGCCATGGGACATTTAACTGAGCAAGCACAATAGGCAGGGATCTGCAGAGACTGCTGAGGCTGCAGGTACCCACCCTACTGGAGATCTTTTTGAGATTCCTAAACAAACTTTATTGGTTTTTTTTATAAGAATAACTACCAAGATTCAAAAGAAGATTAAGCTTTCCCTTTCTAGCTAAAATACACACGTGCGTGTGATATATGTAAAGGAAGAGAAAGGATTCCCATTGCTTAATATTCCTTCAGAAGCTTGTACTCAAACCTATGATCTTCTAGGTTTAAGTAATCAAAGGAATAAAAACACCTAATAAAATAAAGACTCTCTGCTGCCCCTGCTACCTAAGTGTTGGCACGATCCCACAGCAAAGCATAGCTCCTCTGCTCACACAGCACCATATTACAGAATCAGTTTAACCAATACCATTTGAAAATCAGATGATTTGTGGTTTGACCATTACATTTCTTTTGCTAAACCTAACAATCATGATGATTTTCCAAATGTAAACATTTCAAACAGAAAATTTTAAGCACAAACATAGCCAAAAAAATAAAACATGGTATCAACCCAAAAATTTCACAAGCTACTACTTGGTAGATTTTTACCGAGAACTTAAAAGATTCAGAAACATTTAAACTACATATTGTGAACTTCAAATAGTTGATACCCATGATATCAAGTTTAAATGATTATTAGGCAATACTAAAACACAACAATATTTAAGTTATATGTATTCACCACAAAATCTATGTCACATCTAAAGCAAACTAAATGAGCAGAGTAGACAGCAGAATGATCAAAATACTTGCCTATATGGAACTGAAGCAATCATTCAAGTTCTTATTGTAACAAAGAATTTTTACTGAAAATGAAAATTCTCCTTAAATGTATAATGTAGTATTATTTCTAAAAATCACTGACAAAAATTCATTATGCTTAAAGCAGACAATTGAACACATACAAACAGCTAGTACAGTGTAAGAACTAACTTCCAGGGTTCCACAACTCTTCAAAAACCACCTTCCTTCAGCTAAATGCATGTGCCATAATCCTGAATTCCTCACCTGATTTTTTTAAAGTACCTGTATGACTTCAGCAAACTCATTTATCAGCCATTAACTACAAATATGGAGTGTTGAAAAGTTCTCTAGAGGTATGACTTTCTACAGTGGGTAATTCTGTTACAAGTGTTATACAGTTAAAACCAAAAGCAAATGTGACCCTTCTCACTTCAAAGGACTTGACAATAAAAACACTTTCCTGATAAATAATAGCCCCTGGATTTCTTAAATGCTATTCTCTCACCTGGGGGCATATGACTAGCTTAAAGCAAAGGATGGCACAAACTATTTCACCATCATACAGTTTTGCTGTCTTCCTTTAAAATATGTTTGCAAAAGACAGGAATAAAAACAGTAAACTAACTTTCAAAATGGACAAAAGCTGAATTCTAAGGTTAAGAATTTGTCACAGAAATTAAAGTTACACTTTTAGCAGAGTAAGAGTCACTTAAAATAATTTCTTTCATCCATTCCTTGAATCCAAATGGGTACTACAAAGTAAATTGTATCTCTAGAATTACACCAAAGACACCAGAGATAATGTAACTGGATCAAGACTTAAATGAAAAAGCAAATCGAAGGTAGGCCTTTATGTACTCCGTTCCATTTTAAAAGAAAACGTGGCCTTATACATGATGAATGCTCAACTAAAATGGCTATCTCTTATTCTGAGCAGAAGAAACAACAATCAGGCAAGTAACCGAAAATGGCAAACTCTTAACCGCAATACCTTTAATACATAATCAAACAAAGGTAAGCAATGAAACAAAGGACATTTTTTAGAATGAGAAACTTCCATCAATGTTTCATTACTAACCACAATGGGAGTATTTAAGAAAGTAATAAATTACTTGAAATTGAACATAAATTTAGCAAAGTCTTAAAAATAAAATCTATAAATAAAGGAACTATCTGAATAGCCTTTATGTTCATGAAAAAAAGGATCAAATGTTCAGTATTTCTTTTGAGAAAGGTTTCATAATCTAAACATTTATCATTCATACAGAATTTATATCCTGACCAAAAACATCCTGCCTCCTATCAGCTATACTTAATAACCTTTTACAAATGATCTTTATATACAACAGATTATTTTTATAGCAAGAAGCTATGTGAAAATTACATGTAAACACGGCACCTAAACACATCAGGACTTAAGTTCCTGGGACAAGAATGAAAATGTTGCCCACTTAATTTTATGCTTCTCCATTCCAAAGCAATAAGCAAACCTATTGATAGAGTAACATTTTAAATGGCAACTGCACTAAGTCACCAGTTCAATAAATATATCAAGGGAATTTTCCACTGAGCAGTTTCTATTGAATTTGGTACATCTATGAAAATCATGGCCAGTTACTAAATGTTTTTCAAAAGCAAAATTTAATTCTCTTCCTCAGTACTTAACAATGTATTTTTTTTAAAGCAACAATAAATGAATTTAGACTGAAAGTCATAAACTAACTTTGGAAGAATGCACGCCAAAGTTTCTGGTCTACAACGAAATCACAGTAAAATTAGTGACACACAATATCAACATTCCAAAATGTTATTAAAATCCAACCCAAAGCTGCCTCGGATTTTGTGGGTTTCCAATAAGATTTGTAGTCTGCTGAACAATAGCCATAAGAGGCTTTTAAACTTCACTCCATTCACAAATAAAGTTGAATCTAAACATTTTTATTTCTTCTCTTCCTATGACAACTGAATAACACAGTTCAAGCCATTATGCTAATTAGAAATTAAATAAAAAAAGATTCCCTTACAACAGTTAAGAGGAAGGTGACATGTACAACTAGAGACACAGCTCAAAGCAGCTTTAGGAATTGTGTAGTTCAGGCTTACAAAAGCTGAACACACTAGGGAAAGAGTCCTAGATGCTCTTGGTCACTGGAGCTCTAGTATGTGGCTACTTTTTAATTATAAGACAGCTATTAAACTATACATCCATAAAAGTGTGTCAAATGGCAACTCATTTTTATAATCAATTAGGCCTAGGAAGTCATAAGAACTGTAATTATTGAAATTAAGTAGATGAATGAAAAAAAGGAAGACAATCCTACCCTAAACATCTAAGAACTACTGAAAGTAAAGCTTGATTTATTAATGATTCCAAACTAAACAATTTGGTTCCTTTCCTATGCTCAAACTATTAAGAAAGATGACAACTTATAAAAAGCCAAAATTACATTTTCTAAATGTTCTATTTTCAAAAGCTCTGCATAAAGGGGCTGGAGAGATGGCTAATTGGTTAAAAGGACTCAAGTTTGTTTCCCAGCATTCACACGGTGGTTTACCACCCTCTAGAACTCCAGTTCCAAGATCTGATGCCTTGCTCTGCTCTGGTCTCTGAAAGCACCAGGCACACGCATGGTGCCCAGACATACATGCAGGCAAAACACCCATACACACAAAATAAATAATAATTAAAATCTTAAAGACCTGTATAAGATATTCCTTAAGTAGCTGGTCATGTTCTTTAACAACTTATAGAACCAGATCCAACTGAATTTATAGTACATACTCCAACTAATCTGTCCTCCAGAAAAACAAATAAAATATCCAAAGACATGGGAGAAATAGAAACAAGAAACAGGCAGAAACAAAGAAAAATCATAACTAAGAAATCTTCCACAGCATTCTGAACATATTCAGAATATAAAAGTTTGTTCTCATTTCAACTGAGATAGCTATGTGAAAAGACATGCTATAAAAATATTCCATCATATAACCACAGATAAACATTAATAGTACCATATATACATGTTTCTTTCTTGTATCTTGAACTTTTCAACTTAGTCTTGTACTTTGCCTACAAAGTAATGGTTTTTTGCTTGCTTTTTCATTTTGTTTTGTTGATTTATTGTTTCTTTTGAGGCAGGGTCTCTCCATGGGCCATGGCTGGCCTAGAACTTACTATATAGATTGAATTTACAGTAATCCTCCTGCTTCTGTCTCCTGAGTGCTGGGATTAAAGGTGTGCACCACCATACCCAGCCTATGCACTGTTTTATGAGACAAGGTTTCAGTATGTGGCCCAGTCTGGTCTTAAACTTGAGATCCTGCCTTAGCCTTCATATACTGGTATAGGTATGAGCCCCCACACCCAGCTAGCAAGCTTGTTCATTTGCACGCACCACTCTCCCTCCCCTCCCTGAGTGTTAATGTACAGGTGCACATGAGTGCTATGCAAGTGTATGTGTGCACATGCATGAAGGCCAGATCAACCTTAGGTGCTGTTCTTTAGGAACTGTCTGTCCTGGTTTTTTGAGACAGGGTCTCTTGTGGGGATCTGGTGTTTGTCAATTATGCTAAGCTGTCTAGCCAGTAAGCCCCAGGGATCTGCCCGTCTCTGCCTCCCCAGTGCTGGCATTACAAGTACACGCAATCATGCCAGGCCTTTGCTCAGGTGCTGGGGGCAAAATGATGTCCCCGTGCTTGCACTGCAAGTGCTTTAATGAGCTTGTTATTTTTCAGCTTTCTTAGATTTAGTTTATGTGTATGAATATTTTGCCTTCATATGTGTGTGTGTGTGTGTGTGTGTGTGTGTGTGTGTGTGTGTGTGTGTGTGCGCGCGCGCGCGTGCGCGCGCACACACAGCATATGCATGCCTGGAGCCCACAGAAGTCAGGTGAGGGCTTTGAATTCCCTGGAACTTGAGCTACAGTGGTTATAAACCGACATAGAAATTCTGAGGACAGAACCTGGGCAAGAGCAACAAGTGCTCTAAACTACCAAGCCATCTCTACAGCACCTGGAACGCTCCTGAAATAAAGTATATTATATTCATCTAGTACGATTATGTGTGGTGCTAGGACAGCTCTTGTACTTGTAGAAATGTATTTTAATACATCAGTGAGTTTTCTATATTATCAAGCATTTTAAGGCTTCTAAAAGCAGGGACTACAGGACAGCTCTTGAATCCCAATACCTTAATAAATGGCTTGCAGAGTGGTTTTTGGTTTTTTTGTTTGTTTGTTTGTTTGTTTTTTTAAGATTGAAGACTGTCTCATAAGCTAGTAGATTATAAAATGCCACCAAATTAAACAAAATGTATCTAAAGAAAAGAAAGTACCATACTAGAGACAAAAAACAAAAAACAAAACAAACAAACAAACAAAAGAAAACTTGGGTTTGTTTTGTTTCTAAGTTACCTCAAGTCATAGCTAGTCAACTGTAGACTCTGACATCTAGTAATGAAAACTATAACCATTACTTCATTCAGTAAACTTTAAACTGACAGCTGGAGGGTGAAGATATCAGTCAGGCAAGGCAGAGACTGATCCAAGAAGAAAACTGTGTATGTAAAGGCCCAAATCAAATCAAATAATTGAAGTGTCTGGAAAACTAAACCAAGGAGGATATGAAGGTGGGAGAGGAACGCTTGGGAGCTATGTAGCAGGGCAGTGAGGCTGGTGGTGGACACGATCAAGGTACATTGGACACATGTATGAAATGATCAAGGAATAAATAAAAAGGCAAAAGAAAAACTGAAATTTAAATAGGTACCCATTCCACACAACTCTTTTCAGTTCCAAGCCTTGGTTGAGAGCCTAGAAAGTCCCAGGAACTCAGCAAGGGTTCTGCATGAGTTCACCTTCTGAAATTACACCTAACCTTAGGAGGACAGTTTGGAGGGGAAGTGAAATCTGACGCAGAAATAGTCAAAATACTTACTGCCCTAAGTTTCCAAAGTCATAAATGGACCTCAGTTTTAAAATCCACAATTTCACATTAACTGAGCAAAGACTTCATTTCAACTTCAAATAACTATGAAAAGAAAAAACACTAACAGCAAAGGCAGAAATACACTTAAGCTCACTCAGGATTTCCTTATGTATCCACTACATGAGCCAAACTGGACATGCTAAGAATTAACACAGAACTTCTAGACCATCACAGTCAAACCAGAAACTAATATGGCTTCAAACTTAAGAATGCCACATTCTTCATTCTTCAAAGGGTGTTTTCTAAATCCTGAACCTATTTAATTTTTGTTAAATCAGTGGCCTTCAAAATTATGAAATGAGAAAGAGGCATTAACAGCAAGAATGGGACTAAAGCATGCTTCTTCAGTTGTAATTACACTATTACTCATTGTTTAAAATTCATTTTAATAGTGTAACAAGCTTACTAATATTCATTGACTATTTGAAGTTATTCTTTCCCTTTCCTCAGAAAACACTGTGTGTCTAATTATCAGCATTGTGTAGCACAAGAGATACAAAAAGAGTTTATAGTCCTATAGATGAGAAACATCTTTACATGGCGATAGAAATTCAGTTCTAGTATATACTTTTAAAGAAAAAAGGTAGTAGAGTATCTTGTGTGTCCTAATTATTGTTTTTACTTTAACATAAGGACAAAGCATTTTTTTTTCTTAACCTGTATTCATAAGGGCAAGAGCAGGAACAGGATGGAGACTTAAAAGATAGGCTTATCTGAATAGGTTTTTAATTTGGAAACTAAAAAATATTTATATAATTATAAGACAAAGTTAAATTTTAAAAAGTTAATCTTAACCATCACAATCCCTAACTACACTTTAAATATTTTTCCTTATACCAACAAATAAATGTAGTTCTTACTCCTCATCAAGGAAACATCTCTTTGCAAGAGGCCATTACAGAAAACCACAACAATGAAAATGCAGTTATGGAACCCAGTCCCAACGGATACATCTACATTAACTCCTGCACCTAGAGCTTCCGGATCTCTGGAGGGGGAGGCAGAAAGAGTGTAAGAGCCAGAGGATTAGGGAATTTACTGTGAGATTGTGTCTCCTAGGAATGTCAGAAGCTACACTCACTCATGAAGTCTCACCAACAAGACTGCCTAAACAAGGAGAACAACAGACGTGATTAAGTGTGTATGTGTGTGTGGGGGGGGGAAGGTGACAATGAGGCCTCAACCTTAACAAAGAACTACAGGCAACTAAGGAATGCTAAGAGCGGGAGAAATAGTCTTCTACAAGGAAGAACACACCACTTGGCTGTCCAATGGTCACCCTGAAATCATACGTGCAAGTAACATTATATGGACTAAGCAGGCTGTATTTATATATTTAGGGATACCAATACACACATACATATACATATAACAGCAATTAAGGAAAAAGCAGGCATGAGCTTGAAAGAGAGCAAGTGGTAGATAACAATGGGAGGGTTTGAGGAGAGGAAAGGGAGGGGAGAAATAATGTAATTATATTACAACCTAAAAGACATACTTTTATAATATATAAAATAAACATATCAAAAGCAAAATGAAACAGATGAACCTATGTATCAAGGTAATAAGGTAAGTAAAGGGATAACAAGTCACAGGAAATAGAAAAGACAATAAGATATATTAAATAAAACAAAATACAGATAGGAAATTCTAGAGGGAAAGCAATTTAATTAGTGTAACTACATTACAAAAAATTAAGAGAAAGCCGAGAAGATAAAGGGTAACCTATAAATTAAAAGACACTTAAATCAGCAACAAATTGCAACATATGTATCAGATATGATTAAAATTAACTCTAAGGGGAAAAAAACTTCAGAGATAGTCTGTGAAATTTGACTGAGTATTTGATAATAAACTGTTATTGGCAAGTTGTTTGGGTGTGATAATGATTATTTTTTTAAATAATTTTTACCTTTCAGAAAGTTTTACAGAGTGAAACATACTGTATATATGAATGAAATGACATCTATGTTCTGTTTCAAAATAATGGCAGAAGCATGGAGTTATAGGTAAGAAAAGATCAGTTTGAAGTTCTAAGATCTATGGCAACTATGAATCATTGTTAAAGCTGGTTTACAGGACACTGGAATCCATTACAACATTCTATCCATAAGAAAAACCTACAAGGAAGAATTAACCATTATGCCTACAGTTAAATGTCCTTTTTCTATCTAAGAAAAATAACCTTGAAGCACTTATTGTTTCTATTATTTAGATGTCTTATGCAAACAATGCTTGACATTCACTACACCAATGAAAACATGCTTATTTCTTTTCGTACATCTTCTCTCCCAATAGCAGACATGCTTTTCTAACACAGTAGCCTTCCTATGTCCACGGTTTGGTCTCCATAGTGTGCTATACATGGTCAACTACAATATAAAAAAATATTAAATGGAAAATTCCAGGAATAACCATTGTATTCAATTTCAAACTATATGCCATTCTTAACAGCTTGGCAATATCTTACAGAATCCTGCTCTATTGGATTGTAAGAATCATCCCTTTGTCCAGCTTATCTGGGTTGCATGTTTTCTGCTTCCCAGTCACTCAGAGGCCCTCTCAGTTCTCAGATCAGGTATCATGACATCACAAAGCTTGTGTTACGTGTCCCTAATTTTATTTAACAGCAGCCCCAAAGTTTATGAATAGTGATGCTAGTAACTGGGACGTGCCAAAGAGAACACTTTATAAAAGCCTTCCCTTGGACAAAAATGTACAAGTTCTTAATTAAAGAAAAAAAATGTGTATTGAGATTGTTAAAATCTATGGCAACTATGAATACTCTGTGATATTATATCTAGAGGGAAAATACAAAACATATGCATTTATATAGTCTTCTACACTTATATACCAGTTTAAATTCACTAGGTCTATTTGTTTATAAAACACAAAATTTCAACATCTATTATTAGAACGTTGAGAGACTTAACTCCAATTGCTGAGACTTCAACAAAATTACTCAGCTTATTATATTTGTCTCTTAAATAAAACAATTTGTCTCTCTAGTTTAAAATAAGTACATTTCCAAGCCAATCTGTATTTTAATCATTCCTTTTTTCCTCAGGGTTCTCAGACGCTACAGTTCTATTAGCACGACTTCCCTTTCCATGCCCCAGCACTTACACAGTTTTTGTTGTTGTTGTTTTTTGGTTTTCCGAGACAGGGTTTCTCTGTGTAGTTTTGGTGCCTGTCCTGGATCTCGCTCTGTAGACAGGCTGGCCTCGAACTCACAGAGATCCGCCTGGCTCTGCCTCCCGAGTGCTGGGATTAAAGGCGTGCACCACCACTGCCCGGCCACTTACACAGTTTTAATGGATGATGGCTGGTGAGGCAGATCAGTGGGTAATCACTCTGAAGATTGTGTTAAGAGTCCCAGGACCCACAAGATGGAAGGAGAGAACTAACTCTTGTAAGTTGTCCTCTGGCCTCCATAAGTATGCCATGGCATTCGCATGCCCAAACTTATGCGCGCGCGCACACACACACACACACACACACACACACACACACACACACACACACACACATGCATGTGCATACACACAAATAAAAAACTAAAAATATAATTTTTAGTAATAAAAATGTACAAATAAATAAACATGCTCCTCTCTTATACCTTTTTAAACCACAACCTGTCTTTATTAATCCCCTTTTATAGACACCTTCTCTCCAGCTGGGTTCCCTCATCATCCAAAACGAGAAAGGCAGCCCTGCCCCCACACTATACTCCCACTCTAGTGCCACATCATGTCCATCACCTACCATTAAGCTATTTCCTCTTCAGGTCCGTATCATTAGCAACTACTCCTCTTTCTCAGGGCCACCCTGTCCCAGTCTCTTTCATAAAGTCAGTGCCTACTTTATGTTGTCACAAATTATCATACGCTGCCTGCCATTAGCTTCACCATCTCTGCAGATCCTTAAGCCTGCAGAGACTGTTACAAAATAAAAATAAACTTTCTCTTTAGTATGTTAAATCTAAAGCAACATTAAGGCACCAAATGGAAACACTCAGCAAGAAATACACAGGAACCTGACACCAAGAAACTAGTTACGGAGAGGATCATTGGGTTTCTGTCACTTTAGACTACCAAATATCATCACAAAAAAAAAAAAAAAAAAAAAAAAAAAAAAAAAAAGGAAAAATTAAAAGAGAGGCCTTCAAAGTGAGTTCACAAGTTCATTGTTGTTGTTGTTGTGGTTTTTTTTTTTCTGTTTGTTTTTTTTCAAGACAGGATTTCTCTGTGCAGCTTTGGAGCCTGTCCTGGAACTCACTTTGTAGACCAGCTGGCCTCGAACTCACAGATTCACCTGCCTCTGCCTCCTGAGTGCTGGGATTAAAGGCGTGCGCCACCAACGCCCGGCTGGGCACGCCTTTAATCCCAGCACTCAGGAGGCAGAGGCAGGCGGATCTCTGTGAGTTCGAGGCCAGCCTGGGCTACCAAGTGAGCTCCAGGAAAGGCGCAAAGCTACACAGAGAAACCCTGTCTCGAAAAACCAAAAAAA
>CABHPR010117441.1:0-17324 GCA_902168415.1 Peromyscus melanophrys
TCATAGTGACTTTAAATCTTAGAAGATCTTAGCTTTAGTAATGTCCAAATTGTTTTTCTCTTTTTAATACTGTCCCTTATATTTTAATGTGGCATAAGAAATCTGCCTGTCTAATGGTCACAATGATACTCTCCCATGCTTTATAATAGAACCTTCATTCTTTCCAGTTTTCACATTCAGGCATGTGATCTATCTTAATATGTTTTTGTGTTTGTGTATGGCAGTAGCTAAAGCATTTTAAAGCTCTCCAATTAATTTTGATGACATTCTTTGTTGAGATTATTTGGAAGTAAAAAGATTTAGGATGAGGTCTGGATTCAAGTACCATTTATGCCACCCATTAACTGAGTCATGTTTGTTAAATCCCTCTCCTCACATTAAAGTCATCAAGAATAATAATATCCATATTTCAGGGTTTAAGGGATAATAAGTTGATATTCATTTTAGAAAGATTGACATAGAGTAGATCATTAAATCATAGTTATTTTATTTAATTTAAAAATTTAATTTGTAAACATGGGCATGCTAGGTTCATTTGTGATGAAATGTAATTATTGTGATTAGTTAGATCAGGGTTGGCTTGTCTCAACTTTCATTAGCTGATATAAACACATAGGTCATTTGTAGTATTTAGGTTCTTCTAAAGATAAGGTGGTAACATTTAGGCTAACTTGTCACAGAATTAAAAATAAATAAGATGTGAATTAAAAATACCTCATATTTCCCCTACGAACATAGTCATATTCCCAGGATTGGAATGAGAAAATTCTGAGCCCTCAAGGTGATGAAACCTATTTTCTCTTTGGGGGGAAATTTCTGTCAATGTGTGGATGGATCTGTGGTCAGTACCATGATAGGCAGTGCACTGTGTGTGTGTGGGGGGTCTTCCTTACAAATGATGCTATATCCACATACTTTCTTCTCACTGTTTTAAGTCCCTGGAGTGTCTCATGACATTATATACCCACTTTTACTTGTAAGAGTGAGGCAGATAAATAAATATGTCTATGAGTTTGCCTTATCTAATTCTCTCAGAGTCTCACCTTTAAGTCAAACTGCATAGAAAATTAGACTTGATGGCCTAGGTTCCATTGATGATGTGCTATTTACTGAGAAGGTTTACTTAATGAACAGCAAACCTATCTAATCCTAAACTTTACCTTCTTTACCATAGAGACATGAGTTTATTTAGCTGGTCAGAGTTTAGGAGAACACTTGTATACCTAAGTGCCACATACAGGATCTTGATTTGAATAGTGCTGTGAACTGAGTTGGAAATCCTGGGCACTGGTACAGATTCTATGCAAGTGGCACTGAGGTTTCTCCTTGCCTGCTCATTTGTGCTGCTAGGTAGGATAGTAATCAACAGGGCAGAAGTAGGTTATTTTAGCATCTTAGGTTTAATAACAGAAGTAATTCCAAGACTACTCCTTTACTAATTTTCATCAATTCCATAGATATTGACCTGTCCTGTTCCTGCCTAAAGAGTTACAGATACTCTGTCTGTCCAAGTTGGTACAAAATATGGATATATTAAATTAAAGTCAATTTCAGTTTTCTTCACAATACTGGTTAGTTTTTGTCTATTTGACACAAACTAGAGTCACTTCAGAAGATAGAAATTCAGTTGAAGAATTGCCTCCATCAAATTGACCTGTGGGAATGTCTATGGAGCATTTTCTTAATTGCTAACTGTTGTAGGAGAGCCCATCCCACTGTGGGTGGTGCCAACCCTAGACAGGTGGCCTGAGCTATGTAAGCATCTGTGTAGGCCAGATGAAGCAAGTCAGTACGTAGCATTTCTCCTTAGTTTCTACATAAGCACCTTCTTGAGTTCCTGCCCTGCTTTCCGTCAGTGACAGATTGTGACTTAGAAGTTCTAAGGTGGAATAAACACTTTCCTCTCCAAGTTGACTTTGGTCAGTGTTTTATCACAGAAATATAAAGGCAACCTAATACATACATACAAGCTTTGCCATCCTGGATCTTGCTGGAAGTGTGAGGCAATTTGGGCTGCCTGATTGTGATCATACAAACCATGCATGCTTGCCTTCAGGCTCAATTTCAGCACTAGATATCAGCAGCAGACCTGGCATTTACATTATGGCTCTATTAACAAGGATCCTAGATACTTGAGTGCTTAAATCCAAACTGCTATATGTGAAACAACATTCTTCTTACCTTTTTGGACTTCTGGTTGAAATGAGAGCAGTATTCAAATTGCCAAGCCATTTGGTTCTATATTGACTCAGAATACTTAATCTCTGTATCATTAGACATTATTATACACTTAGTGTGCAGATTCATGGGGCTAGTTTTTTTTTTAATTCTTCTCTAATAGAATACATACTGACCACAGTTTTCCCTCCCTCCACTCCTCCAAATTCTTCCTCTACATTCCCTCTGCCCTAGATCCACTCCTCTTCCTGTTTTCCTTCAGGAAAGAGCAGACTTCCCAGGGACATCAACTGGACATAGTATAGTAAGACAGAATAAGACTAGGCACACACCCTCACATCAAGGCTGGGAGAGGCAACCCAGTAGGGGGGAAAGGGTCCCAGGAACAGGCGAAAGAGTCAGAGACAGCTCCCCACTCCCATAATTTAGGAGTCCCACAAGAACACCAAGCTAAGCAACCACAGGATATTTGTAGAGGACCTAGTGCAGACATATGCAGGCTCTGTGATTGCTCCTTCAGTCTCTGTGAGCCACTATGAGCCCCAATGTTTCGGTGATTCTGTGGGTTTATTTTAATTGACCAAGATATTTACTTGGTCTGCTTTGAGTATGGATGTAAAGACAAATTTTCAGGTCCAGATGCAAATAAAATCATCTCAAAGCCCCAAATCCAATCATTTTATACTGTGGAGGCGATTCATTTTCTGGCGTAGAAACAGTTTGTTTTCAGAATGCTGTCTTCTTCCTTTACTTTCATAGGCTTCTCCATGGTAGCTATACACTAATCTGCCTTCACTGAAGAAGGCTTCATTACTGAGCAAAGAATTGGAAAAGAGCAAGGGAGAGGGTGGATAAGCTTGGAAATGTGTCTCCTCCGAAATTCAGATGTTGTCAGAGTGACGACAACACTAATAAAGTACATCTTCAAGGGCTGATTTATGTGGGCTTCTGTCCATGACTTAAGTCCTTTAAAGAAAGTTTTACTCACTGGGGAGGCTTGCTCTCCTGGTTCTTGCCTATGTGAGGGCAAAACAGTCACCATTTTTCAGGGGATGTGGCTTCGCTAGATGTTACTAGACATTGCATTCTGCCACAATTTTCATCTGGATTCCTCATATCCTCCAAAATAAATGTATTGAATAGATGTATTGTGGGATCATGGAAATAACTGTGGGGCTCTTTACAGACTTCCAACTCTTAGGTACTCAGTTAAAAAGCACAAATGAACTGAGACGGGGTTGGTGAACAATGAAAAGCAGAGAATAAGTTTGGGTACAAGGAGAACAAACTTCGATGACACCAGGAGCATCCAGCCCTTGTTGGCTTGCCTGGGCTATCTCAGACGAGGAAGACTATTCTTGGGCCACGTGTTAAATACATGAACACTAATAAAACTAATGAGCAGAGGTAGGTTTGTGTGTAATTTTTATGTATCTGCCACCACAGAAAAGCAAAAATGTTCCCACATTATAATCCCAATTATTTGGTGCCCAATTCAGAGAGTTTTTCAAAATTGTCAGTCATGTGTCATGTCTATGATCACTAACAAGGGAAAAAATCTATACATAAAAATCATTTGTAAAAATATTTTTATTTATCTATTTATTTATTTATTTATTTTTGAGACAGGGTCTCACTATGCTGCCTTAGTTGACCTGGAACTTGCTACATAAACCAGGCTGGCCTTGAACTCGTAGAGATCTACCTTCCTTAGCCTCCTTAGTGCCAGGATTAAGGGCATGTGCCACCACTGTTGGCTAGAATATTTTTATTATAAAAGGCAACAAAAAGATGGTAGGATATTTGACATTGTGTCCAAGAGACTAATACATCAGTATTTGATGATGCAGATATAATTCTCAGTAGTTCTCATGGTACTCATCAGATGTTTTGGTTCCAATTATATTCTTAATGCGTTTCCTTCTTGTAAATAGTTGTTCAAATGTGGGTATTGCCAAAAAGCAATGGAGGGACTCATATGTGTTCACCAAATGAAGGATGCTTTTTTTCTGGGAAGATGGGACCTATGAAACTCTCACAAAGAGGTATGGTCTATCATTTCCTGCAATGAATATCAGGTTGGAGCTTTAAGCATTCCATTAAAGAATGTTGGCAGGTAACATACATATGTCCCCATAATAAACACAAATATGCCAAATATATGTCTACACAAAATAGTGCAAACATGCCAAAATATTGATTATTTTTCCCCAAATCTTGAAATATGTTTTCAGATTATTGCATCAAATCAAAAAGAGAATCTGCATATTTTTTTGCTATTTAAAGGACTTGGTTTAGGCAAGATGTCAAAATCCATAAAGTTACCTTAATTTGATCTTGCCAAAAATGCAGTTTCATTAGGAACACTGTTATACTTTGAAACGCTGTGTTGATCAGATGGTGTTTGCCTTAAGACAGAGGTTTACTCAGTAAGCGGCAAAGTGCATTAACGTGCTAAGCCTGTCTATTAGCCAGGTTTCATCGTCAAGCTCTGGCACAGAGTTTGCTATTGTGTCATAAATGACTTGATAACTCCATAAACGTAAAATCTTTTCAACATTTGGCTTCCACTAAGCCATCCTCGGCCCCAGGAAATGATGTCACCGCAGCCAGTGTGAACATGTCTCCTCTCAGAAATTCCTGGAACTGACAATTCTTGCAGCCCATAGAAATTTCAGTCTTGATTATGGCTTCCATTTTGTTATCCTCTCTTAATGCTTTTGAACATTAACTTTCTTTTTTTAAATTTATTTTTTAAAAGTTTTTTTTCCATTTTACATATGAACCACCGTTCCCCCTCCCTCCCCTCCTCCTACTCACCCTCTACTCCCCTCCCCCATCATCCCACCTCCCATCAGCTCCTCAGAGAGGGTAAGGGCGCCCATAGGCATGTCAAGTTGAGACATATCAAGTTGAGGCAGAACCAAGCCCCTGTACCCTGTATCAAGGCAGAGCAGGGCTTCCTTCCATAGGGAATGGGCTCCAAAAAGCTCATGCATTAGGGATAGATCCTGGTCCCATCACCAGGGGCCCCACAAACTGCCCAAGCCACACAATTGTCACCCACATTCAGAGGGCCTAGTTCAGTCCCATGCAGATTCCCCAGCTGTCAGTCCACTCAGTGAGCTCCAACTAGATCATGTCAGCTGTCTCTATGGGTTTCCCCATCATGATCTTGACCTCTTTGCTCTTATAATCCTTCCTCTCTCTTCCACTGGACTCTGGGAGCTCCACCCTGTCTTAGCTGTGGATCTCCCTCCCCATCTGCTTCCATCAGTTACTAGATAAAGGTTGTATGATGACAATTAGGGCAGTCATTGATCTGATTACTGAGAAAGGCCAGTTCAGGGACCCTCTCCACTATTGCTTGGAGTATTAGCTGGGGTCATCCTTGTGGGTTCCTGGGGATTTCCCTAGCACCAGGTTTCTCCCTAAGCCCATAATGGCTCCCTCTATCAAGATATCTTTCTTTGCTCTCTCTTTGTGTCCCTCCCTAGACTAGACCATTCAGTTTACTCATGTTCTCTTGCCACCTCCCCTTACCTCCTCTCCCATCTCTGTGCTCCCAATTTACTCAGGAGATCTTATCTATTTCCCCTTCCTGGGGGGATCCATGTATGTCTCTCTTAGGGTCCTCTTGAGAAAGACAAACACTGTATGTGCTTACTCATAAGTGGAAATTAGACGTGAAGCAAAGGGTAACCAGGCTACAATCCACAACCCCAGAACATTCGCTTTCTTGATACATATACAATATACTTCATTAAATGTGGGGTATCACTTGATTCATCTTTTATTAATCTTACAAGTTGCTCTCTTTTACCTGTCATTTCTGGAACACCATCAGTAACTGCCAGCTATGTTGACAATCAGCAAAGAAAATCACTTTAACATATTTTCTGTTACTGCTTCATATAAACCTTTTTATTTAGTTGCATATTTTAACGACAACTAAGAAGCCATTTATTCAGTGACAAATTTGTCATTAATACTTCTAATAAAAACAGCAAGGGAGCCTGATCTCTTACACGGGTGCTGTCACACGTCACCACGAAATAAAATTCATAGTTAGTCGTTCTACTCTCCAATTTTATTTCAGTAGGTTTTCTTGTTTCTGCCATTTGTCCGACTTTAGTGTCAAACTGATTTTAGATGTATCTTGCTGTTTTTCAGGATATTTTATATTGGCTACACTCTCTGTGTAGTGCTTAGTAAGCTCACTATCAATGAGTAACTTTCTATTAAATATACTACCCCATAAACAGCTTTTACAGTCGACTCCCACTGGGTTCTAACATAAAAAAACAATTGTTGAGAAGGAAGGCTCTTCAGTTCTTCCCTTATGTCTTGAGAACACAGTCTTCCATGAGAATGAATTTGGTATTGTAGTTTTACATTTAAAGTTATGGGCTTTGGGAACTTGCACAATTTTTTCCACAAATTAAGCAGATTTCTTCACTATTTACTATTAAAAAAATAATCATCTGCCCACTCTTGGTTGAACAATCTTCCTTCATTTCTTATTTTTCTTTATGGTGTCTGTTTTGTTTTATTATGTTGTGGAAGTCATATGGGGAGTTGAAAAATACTAAAGGACTATGTTTACTCTTATGGTGAAAATCAATTGATGGGAAAATAGAAAACAAGGTTTAGGCCTGTCTTCATTTGCTTCCTATTGCTGTGATAAAACACTGACTAAACACTACTTGGCGAGAAAGGGAATGTTTGGCTTACACATCCCACGATACAGTCTACATCACTGAAGGAACTCAAGGCAGGCACTCAGACATGAACCTAGAGGCAAAAACTCAAATAAGACCATGGAGGAATAGTTCTTATTGGCTTCTACATGGCTTGCTGGGCTTGCTTTCTTAAAAATACACAATCCACAATCACTGCCCAGGATCACTTCGACATCAATTTTAAATTAAGAAAATGCCCCCCAGAATTGCCTATAGGCCAACCTGATGGAGTCATTTTCTCAGTTGAGATTCTCTCTTTCCTGATGACCTTCAGTTGTGTTAAATTGACTTGTATATGATCCTTTTACATCTCAGCTGCCTAAACTGAGTGCTGACTGTAAAAGGGGTTATGGGTGGGGCAATGATGAGGTTTTCAAGTCCCAGTAACAAACAAATGAGAATAATTACCTGCCTTCTAAAAAACACTCGATACCTATCCTTTGTAATGGCAGGCCAAAACATTATTGATAACCCCGTGTTTACTCCCCAAGTCATCACATGCACATGTAGCATCTGATGGTGCCAATTCTACTGTCTGTGTCTGAAAGATAACACACTGGAAGGCTCATAGCACCCATAAAACTGAAGCTGTGCATGCATAAAAATACATATGCCTATTTTGAATGACCTTGCAAAACAACATTGTCATCTACAGAGTTCGCACTTGAGAACTGCACAATTGAATTGAAAACAGTCACAGAAGGAATTTTGTAATGTTTTAAGCCAGCTCAGGATTTTGTGGCATGTTGCCTACATAGGTATCCTGGGACACATATGGCCTTTGGGCTGAGGGTTAGATACCTCTAAGTTACATAATAGAAACATCACATGATCAGTTATAGTAAGGAGAGGCTACTATCTCTGTGCTTCCTAGATTATAACAATTTTGGAAGATAACAGAGACAGAAGTATACTGAAGGAAGGAAAGATAAAATAATCTAATGAGGAGGAAGTCACCCTAACCTCACAGCATTGGCGTCTATTGTTCACTGTATGTTTTGTTTTTGAGTTTGCTTATGATTCAGCACAACACTTTCATTCACTATCCCCACCATGAGTCATAGTAGCCATCCAAACTAGTTCAGCACTGGGGTCAGAGTGAGCCAATTGTTCCTAGAAACATGACACAGAAGCAACCTGAAACAGAAACAGAATATTCTTTTATGTGCTTCATCATAGAACAGAAGCTAGACTGTATCTGTTGGAATTTTAAAAAAAAGTTTAACATCTAAAAACATGCCAACAAAGACACAGAATTACAAATAATTACTCCTACTGTGCCCATTTTATGAGAGGCAAGTATTACTTGGCAGGAGACAAGATCCAGGACACTAGCTATACCCCTAATTAAACTTAAACTGTCCCCTCCTTTTTTTTTTCTCTTAATGAGATCAACTGCCAGTTCTTTTTATCCCATCAAAACAGAAAGCGGTTTGCTCTCTATGTCTCCAGCTTCATCAAAACTACCACTTGACAAAACCAGAGAATGCATAGTGCTTTAGCTAACCACGAGACCCCTCTCCCACTTTCCCATCTTCCACTGTGGGGCTTTGCCAATAGGGGCAAATATCCCACTGAACCTTATTCCTGATGTCATCCACCAACTGTCTATGACTTGGGATGATGCAATCTCAAGATCTAACTTATCAACGGAAGAGACAGCCAAGTAGCTCCACCCTGGAAAGGCTCTTCAGTTACCATTACCCAAATCAGAAATGTCACCCCATTGTTTTGCTTTCTACTCAAAAGGAAACTTTTCTTGTTGGCCTTCTGTACTTGTGAGTGACAAGACAAAAAGCCTGGATAGAAAAGGTCTGACCTCCCAGGCAGACCTCACCTACAGCCACAACAAAGGGTCACCAAGTAACTTCTACAAGCTAAGAAGCTTCAACATTTTAGATGGAATTCTGTAACAACTCAGTCCTGGCATCTAAAACACCCTTATTCTATAGATGAGGATAGACAACAAGAGAGATATACAGATTTGCTATGTGTGATTGAAGGGAGTGTTGAAGGCCTGGAACAGTAGCTCAATGAGTGCAAGAATGAAGAACTGAGTTCTATTACTAGAACTCATGTAAAAAATCTAGGCAGGACTTTGTAATTCCTGTGCTGAGGAGGCAGAGGCAAGAGGATCCTCAAGTCTCTCTGGCTAACCAATTTAGGCTTATCAGCCAGCCTCAGCTCCCAGTGAAAGAATCTGATTAAGAAGACAAGGTGGATGGCTCCTGAGGAGCAATATTGCAAACCACTGTTGTCCACATGCACACCCACCCATACATGCATGTCTGTGGACACATGTACACCCTTGTTACATGAACCCACAAGACAGGCATGAATGAGTGTCTACACACAGAGAGACACACAAATAGGCACATATGCTTCCCCACCCACACATGACAGAAACAGAGAGAGAGAAAGAGAAAGAAAGAGAGAGAGAGACAGAGACAGAGAGACAGAGACAGAAAGAGATAGAATAATAAATGAGCTAAAACAGAAGATGAGATCTATTGTATATATGAACACTTAGTCACAAGAGTAAAATCTCTGGATATTAGAAGATATTCTAGGATGATCCACTGTAACCTTTATATTTTAGAGATGGGAAGAAAGATAAATTGATCAGGATTAAATGTCTTGTTATTCACTGAGGGAAGTTAGAATCAAAACAGCCAATCTTAGCTGAGAACATTTTTTATATAAAATTCAATGGCCAATAAAGTGTCGGATGAATGAATGCTAGGCAGAAACGTGACACAATAGCAAGTGGATAATGAATCAGCAACCTCTCTAGTCCCCCACAGAAATACAGTTTAGCCAGAGGAGAAGAAAACCCACTTTAAACAATATTTACTAATGAATGGAGTAGGATATAAAATTTAATGTCGATTAAAATACTTCATTAGGCTGAACTCATTTTTAAATCTGTCCTCAAGACAAAAAAAAAATCTCATAAATCTAAACATTGAGAAATAATAAGGCAACTATTGACCCAATGAATGCAAAAGAGTATGTAGAAAATTTGAACATGTGCACATCAAGTCAAAACTTTATTTATCTACAGCTACTGTAATTAGCAAATATGTATTTGCAAAGCAGCTATTTTTGAAGAATGCATAAGCTGAATAAATATCTCAAGGTTGGAAAGGACAATATTAAATTCTACTTGGACATAAAATCTCTGGATTGAATATTATGCACCAATCTCCCTGCACCTTATATGGCATAAATAAGAAGCAAAGCTTGTTTATGTAAAATTATTAATGACAAATCATAGTAATTAAAAATCAGATAGTTACCATTGTTCAGATGCCTCCATAATGTAGTATGTACATGTGTATCCTATATATGCCGTCTACATCTTTCCGATGTCCTGTGCTCTAGCCATAATGAATTAAAGTTTCCAGCATCTGGTTCTGTTCTCTGCCACTCCAAGCTGTTGCTCAAACTCAACTGCCCTCACCCTGCACCTCCACCCCCTTTCCTCCCATCTTGTTGCCAAGCTTTGGTTTATCTTGAAGTATTATTCTTTTATCATGTCTTTTATCTTGGTTCTTTCTATGTTACATCATTTAGACTATTTTTTCCTTCCTTTTTTTTTGTGATATTCAAGGGCACATAGACATCCCTTCTCTAATCTTTTAATAGTGATTTATAAATTGCTAAATTTTCAGATTCGTCAACTAGACCCTACATTTTTTTAATCTTTATTTGTTGAAATGAGTTCTTGTTATATTACGCAGGCTGTGCTTGAACTCATGCATGAGCTCAAATGATCCTCTTGCCTTAGCTTCCTGAGTCATTGGGTTATAAATGTGTGCCACCATTTCAGACTTAGCCACTCTACCCTTAGGGTCAAGGACTGCTTCTCATACTGATGCCTAAGAAGAGGTCATGATGGCTCTGATCTTAGGGTGATGGCTATAGATAACAGTCTAGAATATTTTGAAATTGCAGAGTAGAGAAGCTAAGTGTATAGATTTCTTTAGCTGAACTTAGCAGCCTTTGTTAACAATTATTAAGATAACAAAGTGATCAGGAAAATAAAAAGGAGAGACAAAGGCATTCTGATCAGAGAAGTGAAGTCATCCTCCCACACCTCGGGGCCCATTCCTTTTTATCATCTGAAATGAAGAGGGGCAATTCTCTTCCCTTGTCATCAAGCTTATTACTGAATCAAGTGCAGAGTGGAGCTCTTAGGCATCTGCCTTGGGACCTGTCACAAGCTCTGGAGAGCTCACTGTGATGTGCGGGATTCAGGCAGCTTTGGATAATGTTATGTTATATGGCCGTCATTATCCTTCCGATGGAATTGATGACACTTTAGAGATGAAAAGGAATAAGAAAAAATGAAAAATAAAACTTAGAGAGATGCAGGGCTGAGCTCCCTTTTTCAGAGGCAGCATGCTAGGAGTGATGGACTACTAGTCCATGGCTACAAATCATGCCTAAATGAAGTGGAGAGCAAAAACCAAGTGGAAAAGTTCACTCTGTCCACCATAAGAAGAACTGGAATCCATACTGAAACCCATAAAAACTGAGAGAGAACCCATAAAACCCATAAAGAGGAAGACAAGTAGCTGGCCAGTAGGTAACTAATGCAAAACATTGTGTGGAGTATGAGTGTAGCTCAGTGGTTTCATGTAGAACCAGGATAAGTCATCAGAAACTCAAAATCACCATAGGCTTTAGAATGTCTTTAATAACTTCCTAGTGTGTATGGACAACAATAAACAAAAAGATGTCTCATTGACACTGTAACAATTTGACTCCTTCCCAAATATTTGTCAAATATTGTTTTATTTTATTCATAAAATAAAATAAATATTAAATAAATAAACAATATTTATTTAATTTTTGTTTGTAAATTCCCCATTTTCCTATCTGGATTCAGTGTTTTGTTTAGTGAAATATTCTACTGTTAAACTTTTTCATCTGAGAAAATTAAATGTGTACCAGAGAACTGATTGCAGTACAAACTTATTAATCTAGATAATTTTAGGTGAGTGTGTATTGTGTGCTGGATACTTGGTATCTATTCATATATGATACAGATCAAGTCCTGTGCTCATGGAGTTTATATTTGCATTGTCATGTGTATTCATACATGCCTTTGCTAATGTGGTAAATAAACAACAAATTAAATAATCAGGTGTGAATCACGTGTTTTTGAAAGCTTCGTAAGCATTGTATAAAAAGGAGCATGAACAGAGCGCTTGGTAGGGGGTTAAATCTCATTACTGATTAGAGTGGTTGGGGTAGTTTTATTGATGGATGACATTTAAATGAAGACCTGGAGATGACAGAAGACATGTCATGTCAGGCTCTGAGGATAAGACACAGAAATACCTAGAAAGGTGTCTGTTCAAGACATCTGCCGCAGAAGCATCTCTCTTAATCGTGAAGAATGTCAAGAAGGCCATTGTACCTCCAAGAAAATTGGAGACTGGTGAAAGGTGAGGTTAGAGAGAAAATGACATCAGTCATGAGGAGGTTATAGGCAGGGGCTTAGGTTTTCCTTGTAAGTGAACTTGAAAGCAATTGAGTTCTAAGACTGACTTTATTTAACGTTTCTGGCAATTAGGCTGAGAAAAACAAAAGCAAAACCAAAGCAAAACCCACAGAAAAAGACCTTACAAGCAAGAGACCTATGATGAGGCTAGTATTAGTGTCCTCTTGTGGCTGTAATTAATTACCATCAATATGGCAGCCCAAAACAGTCTAAATTATTTTATTCACTGTTGTAAAAGGCAGAAGACTAAAGGGAATCGCACTGGGCAGGGGTTAAGGAGTTGGTCGTGGTTTCTCCTGGAGGCTCTGGGTGGAATCCATTTCCTTGTATTCTATAACTCCAGCTCCTGGAGACTGTCTACATCCCATGGTTCAAGGTTCCAGTATCACTAGTACCACTGTGGTCCCTGCTCTGACTTCCTAGTGATTAGTTTGGGCCTGCCCAGATAATCAGGTTGATCTCTGAATTTTAACAAATTCAGCTTTAATCATACCCAAAAATCTCTTCTGTCTCCCATCAATGTCACAGGATGAGAACTCAGGCATCTTTGGACAATTATTCAATTACAAGGCCATTTATTGTAGGAACTCAGGCAGATGATGGTAGCTGCCTAAGCAAGAAAATCACAATAAAGACAGTGTGTGTGTGTGTGTGTGTGTGTGTG
This sequence comes from Peromyscus melanophrys, assembly GCA_902168415.1. Taxonomy (NCBI): domain Eukaryota; kingdom Metazoa; phylum Chordata; class Mammalia; order Rodentia; family Cricetidae; genus Peromyscus; species Peromyscus melanophrys. The sequence continues at coordinate 13,097 of CABHPR010117441.1, forward strand.
TGTGTGTGTGTGTGTGTGTGTGTGTTTGTGGGGTAGGGGGTGGCTGCACCTGGGTTTTTAGACAATATGTAAAAAACAAAGCCAACATTATTTTCTTACAGATTATATTTGAGGTGTGAAGTGATGAATAAAGACATAGGCAAACCCTGACACCCAAGTGGTCCCTGAGGGTAGTGATCACCTCTCACTTCTGTTTTTACATAGCTTCATACAGTGCCCAGCCCACAGTAGATGCACAGTTAAATATTCATGAACCTGAGAACTTTTTATTGAAAATAAGCTACATAGAAGAAATCTAGATAGGAGAGAGAAAGAGACAGAGAGACAGAGACAGAGAGAGACAGAGAGAGACAGAGACAGAGAAAGAGAAAGAATTACCCCTAAACCTGTAAAATTACTTTAACTTTAAAAAAAATATTTGTTTCAAAAATTTATTTTATGATCAGGATATTCTTGTGGAAGCAGTAAACCTTCAATAAGAGGTCCTTGAAATACATTTTAAATTAACATTTTGTCATGTTTAGAGTTTTAACATCAATTTTAATAATTTTGATATTTCCTTTAGTGGATGCCTTGTAATTTATACAATCATTTCCCTATTATTGGGTATTCAAGTAACTTTAGCATCTTTCTAATATAAAGTATGTAATCAGAATATTCCCAAAGTCTACATATACATCAGCTTTGAGAGCTCTCATTTTATATTCTTAGAACGCCCAAAGTGGAATCACTGACAAGAGCAGAATATTCTTCATAATTTTGATGCACAGTATCAAGCTGTTTATAAAATAGATGCTGTGATTTCTATGGACAAAATTAATATTTGAGTATATAAGCATCTCTGGATTTTCCCAGTAATAATCATTGTCACTGACAGGTTTCCCCATTATTAAATGAAAAGCAATGTCTTGTGAACTTAAAGCCATTGACACCTTTTCATTTGTCAGGCATCTGTAATTTTTCTTTTGTGAATTTTCTTTCCATTGGACAATTATGTTAATATATTTCCTTCATGATATTATCTGAACAGTTTTGTTAATATAAAGTCTCAGTACATAAAATACCTTTTCACTAAAATTGATTATAAATTTGGAGAATGTATGCAGCTGTCTAAAAGACAACAAGGTTGAATGGGTTGTGTTACATTCATCAGATTCAAGTGAAGTCTGTGAGTTCCCAGTCAGCAAGCTAGTTTTGTGGAGACTAGCTGTTTGAAACATCTGCAAGGACCAGAAAAGAAGCAGAGAAGTTTTCCAAATATGGTAAGACTGGATCTGTGTGTGTGTGTGTGTGTGTGTGTGTGTGTGTGTGTGTCCGTCCGTCCATCTGTGTGGTAGAGAATGCATGTATATATGCATGCCCATGGAAGCCAGAGATAGAGCTACATGTCTTCCTCAATAGCTCTTCCACCTTATTATTTTTTAAGCATGGCTTTTCTTTTGTCTGGAGCTTACTGATCAGCTTCACTGGCTGGCCAACAAGCCCCAGTGATCCTCCTGTCTCTACTCCAAAGATGGGATTTACAGATATGTGTTACCAGTCACCACGACGTCTAGTTTTTCATTCATATGCTGGAACCAAACTAAGGACCTCATGTTTGCACACCAAACACTTCACTGACTGAGCCATCTCCCTAGAGCCTAAACCACAGAGTTTGAAGAACTGCCCCCTCCCAAATAGAATTTACAAACAAAACATCATAAATTTATTTTTAAATGAGTATAAACACCCTTTTCCCATTTTTTTTTCTTGGAAATAGTTCAAAGGAGATGATAAGTCATAGATAATAAGTTAAGCATAAGGCATTGGACTAAACAATTTGGTGAACTGGAAAGGGAAGAGAGGACATTATGGATGCCATGGGCAAAGACATGCTTCTATTTTTTCAGTTCTTCAATTAATATCTTTGGGGATAAGCAGCACATTAATACATCTTGAAACGATGCTATATTAGGAACTGAGGTAAACACAGATAATGACTTAGAAACTACTTCTCTGCAACTTGAAAAGGTTACAAATATGGACTCAAATCAAAATGAGATTAAACTGGGAGAAAGTAAACCAGTACATCTGGGCAGAAATTGAATCAGCTTCCTAGTCCTCCTGAGAAATCTGGTGGGAGATCTGGAGCCAGTGAGTAGCTAAATCAAAAGAAATTTACAATATAATATTTGAGCAAAAAAGTCAACGTGGCGTGAGCTGCGAAAAGGGGAAATCTTAAAAAGCGAAGAAGAAAATGAAACAGGAAGCAGTAATCAAGTCTATTCTTAAATTTTTGGAGGCTGCTATTCCGTGAGACATTTTGACAATCAAGCCAACTAGTCAGAAAATGAGGGTAGTTATTTGGGAAGAAAAGGCTTTAATAAACAAAATAGATTCAGGGAACAACCTGAAGCCCCACAGAGAGCCCTGCAAAGTGTGTTGATATTCTCTGCAGCTTGTCCTATTTGGTAATTATTTGCTTTGGCCTCTGAGATTCTACCTCCCTCAGCCTTCACCATCCTCATGCCTACCGCTGCTCTCCTTGCCCAGTTTCCCACCCTGTTCGTCTTTCCTGAGTCTTACTATTTAGTTGGCTTACTGGCTTTGTTCATGCTGTTGCTTCAGAGTAAAAGTCTCTGGCTACTGGTTCAGTCTAAAAAGCAAAACGCATAATGGCAACAACAACAAAAATGTCCAACACACTTGTATCATTCAGTTCCTCAACTGTAGTTCAAGTGCCATCTCTGCTAACTGTTGTGGACTATCAGCTCTCTGAAATTAGAGCTAATTGCTTCTCACTTGTATTGATACTATTGCTTACATGCACTATGTTAATTAGTTAAATCCCGGACACAGTACTTTTGAAGCGTCTTCATAACCAGAAACAAATATTCTTTTATTTGATTCAATACTTCAGTTTTCTTTTACAACTAGCCATTATGCCTCGTATACAAGAGGCACTTAATATATGTTTATTATTAGATTAAAAGTGGAAAATTCTATCATTATTTCTAGAAATGGGATTCAGCTTTACCAAGAGACCAGGGCCACAGGGACCCACAGTCCAGACACACACACACACACACACACACACACACACACACACACACACACACCTGGAGAAGGCAGAAGAAATTCACATTTAATGAGTGATGTTTGCTGTTTGCCAGGCCCTACAGTTGCCTCTTTGCGTGCCTCAAAGCACCCTATGACAGACACTGTTTGTCCCTTACATATGGAAGATGGCAGACAGAAGTGGAATGAGAGAGCAGTCAGCAGGCGTCGTGTACTGATCTGCCCTTATTCTAACACCTATGTTCATAGGAAGCATACTTTTGCTTGTATGCACATACTGTATTTTATCCAACGCCACCTCTCTTGGATGCCACCACTATCAAACCCATACAACATTTCTGATCTTAAAAATGATTCCATTTATGTGCCGTCGCAACACCATAATTGTGCTTTCTTATTCTCTCTCATGTTCCTCCTCATAAGGTGTTTCCTCTGCTGAATTGGAAACTCACGAAAGAACAATGGAGTGAAAATGGCCATTTCTTTCATTAGCTAAGCACCTCCAAGTTTACCTGCTAGACATAGCTCCTGTTAAACCTAAAAGATTGAACTAAACTTCATTGAACTGAAATAGTTGAAATGTATCGAAATCTGTAAGAATGGGAATCACTCTGGCAACTTGAGGAATATGTCCAAGTGTAGAGAATGCATGATTACAAAACCAAGTATGAAAACATAATTTGGAATTAAGGATGGCAGCAGAATCCATTACTAGAATTGCTCATCCTTCTAAGAGAATTGTAAATTAATGAGCCAGGCAAGAGTTTGGCAGCTTCACAGTGGGCCCCACTTAGGGTGTGCTAGGGCCTTACAAATCTTCTAAGTTTAAATAATTATTTTAAGGATTTCTTTAAGAAATTTATCAAAAAATGAATAGATGTTTTCTGTTTTTCACAGCATTACACACTGACACCATAGAAGGACACATCCTTCTTCTCATGAGAATCCTTTGGTAGAGGGCTCGTTTACCAAAAACATACAGAAACACATCTTATGTGCCATGTTCCATTGCAGAAGTTATAGCAATTGAACTAAACAAGTACGGTGACTTCCTTCACAAGGTTTACAGTCTAGTTTAGTGTCTTCAACACTGCAGGAGGTGTCTAGTACTGAACTGTGAAATCAGTGTGATGAATTTTGATCATCTTGCTTAAAATCAAATAGAAAAAAA
>CABHPR010117442.1:0-11440 GCA_902168415.1 Peromyscus melanophrys
GGGGGGGGGGGGACTTGGAGAGATGGTTCAGCAGTTAAGAGCATTGACTGTTCTTCCAGAGGACCCGGGATCAATTCCCAGTACCCATATGGCAGCTCCCAACTGTCTGTAACTCTAAGATTAGACAAACATGCAGGCAAAACACCCATGCACATGAAATAAAAATAAATTAAAAAAAGATTTATTTTTATTTTATTTTATTTTACGTGTATGGGTGTTTTTCCTGCATATATGTCTGTGTACCACATGCATGCAGTGCCCATGGAGGCCAGAGGACACTGGGTCTCCTGGAACTATAGTTACAATAGGACATAAACTGCTAGTGCTCTTAACGAATGAATCACCTCTCCAGTCCTACCCTCACTTTTTTTTTTAATTAGGAAAAAATTAAAAAGTTAGCCTTCAATGGAAGGCTAGTTTAGCAAGGGAGGAATTACAAAAAAAACTTGTCAAAGAACATTTTTGTGTCCTCCAAAAAATACACAATGACAATAATAAAACATTTTCCAAAGGTGCTCACATTTACATGGCAGAGATAAGTCCCTACATGTAGGACACACATTCTAGAAGAGAGCAGTACTTGGGTGTACTGGCTAGCCAGTTCACCCTTTATTTTTTGTATGTTTGAGACACAGTCTTAATATTTAGCTCAGGTTAGCCTTTACTTGCTATGTAACCCAGGCTGGCCTCCAAATCATGAGTCTCCTGCCTCAGCCTCTCTAGTGCTCCATCTATCATTCTGCTGCCTCTTAACAGTAAAGAATGTCATTTCACATAATAGCAGCCACATATGACAAGGAATCCTGGTTCTAACACTTACATAAGCATATATGATAGAATGAGAATACATTGAAGAAAGATGTGGAAGAGACAAAATGGTTGCATTTCACCAGTGATAGTTGATAGGACCAACAGTAACTTGCCCAACATTTAACTAACCATTTTTCGATGGACTGCAATGATATAGCCTGTAAATGGGTCATCAGGAAGAGGTGGCATATGACCATTCACCACTCCATTTGTGATGCTCTTCTCAGTTCCACATGGCACAACTGTACTTGGCATTCCATTGGGGATGAACATAGGTCGAGGCAGGTCCCCATTGGTAGTCAGGGTGAACAGTCCATTTGTAGATGGAGAAGAGGAGCAATCTATAAATTTAGAGATGTGCACAGTATCATAACCTTGTATCACCATCGTCTTTTTCTTTTCTCAAGTATTAAGTGTTTTGAACATTGGCAGTGTAGACTCCCCTAATTCAGGATAGGGAAAACTCACAGACCAACAAACAATTCTATTTATTGGTAAATTTAAAGTCTAGAATTTATTTATTTTATTTTTATTTATTTTTTTCAAGACAGGGTTTCTCTGTGTTGTTTTGGTACCTGTCCTGGATCTCACTCTGTAGACTAGGCTGGCCTCGAACTCACAGAGATCTGCCTGCCTCTGCTTCCCGAGTGCTAGGATTAAAGGCGTGCACCACCACCGCCCTAGAATTTATTTTTGTAACTCACACTTATGACTAAAGGACAAAGAAAGAGAAGAGTGGTAACTGTTAAGTAGTGCTTCTGCAGCAATCCCAAGAGTATCATGTGGAACACAAACATCTCTACCATTCATTTTCTCTTTCCTCTAAAATTCCCTATTCTCAAAATATTCTATTCAATCTGGCCCTAAGCCAACCATTAATTTTTAAATGAAAACAAAGATAAAAATCCATTCCCTTAGTGACTAAGGCTTAGTCTAAATAACTACATTTCCAGTGCTCAATAGCCCATGCAAGTGATAGATACTGTATTGGAGAACAGAGATGCTCATTTCCATCATTGCAAAGTCCCATGAAACAGACATTCTAAGTAGAGAACATGAAATTATCTAACTCACTATCACCATAACTGTTACATGCTAGTGAGAGGAGCGTCACTTCTTATGAAGTCCTTTATAGTAGCAGAATTAACCTAATAGTAAGCTGTCAAGGAAGAATCCCTGGGCATAATGGTTTACACTTGTAATCTCTGCACTTGGAAGCCAGAGGCAGGAGGATCATGAGTTTGATGGTATCTTAGACTAAACAGTGAGATCTGGGCAAATCTGAGATACACAGTGTTAACAATTGTGTCAAAAAACTAAGGACTACATTGTATATCATTTTTCCTCCCAACTGAAACATTTTCCCAAGAGGAAAAGAGGCTCAGGAGATCAGGCAACAAATAAAATGTCACATGTCTGACAAAGTGGGAACTTGTGAAACTCTGGGAGGCCCCAGAAATTATATTACTGCTTTATAAAAGCAGTAATTTAGTGTGGGGAAGGAGACTCTGAACAGCTAAGATGCTGGTGTAGAGATTTCTCGGACTGTGGGAGCTGCTTCAAACTGTGCAGAGGGCTCCAGGGATACAGATTTCTTGAGTCTTCACTAGGGTTATGGAGGGCTTCTTGGTGATGAGCTGTTTTTTTGAGTCATCTCTGCTCCTGTAAGTAACCCCTCACCCATATTCCTGTGAGTAATCCCAATACAAACTCAATGGTTCACCAAATTGGACTTTAGTGCAGTCATTACTTCTGATCTCATGCTTTTACTTTTTGGGGTTAGTAGACATGTGTATGTGGGATCTTCTCAGGAAAACACTCTTACACAAAATGCTACCAAGAGGTATAGTATAACACTGACCTAGCATGTCTGAGACCTTAGGTTAGACACTTAGCACCACAACAAAAGGACAAAGTATATGAAGCCCAAAGGACTGAATGACCAACCATATTAAAGCATGTGTAATAACCAGACAGACAAATTCCTATTTACTAAATTTATTGTTTATATTTTCTGGTAGTATGTTCCTTTCATACTATTTGTGCCATCTTACCATTACAAAAAGAGTTAAAAGAGATGTGAATATTAATGGCATGTATATGAGCTAAAAGCTACCTACTTAGCTTGCTTATTTACCAGTTCTGAACTTTAGATTCCTCATCAATCAAAAGAAAAATCTGAGTCAAATGATTATCAGAATTCCTACAAAAAGCTCTAGTCAAAGGTTTCTGCTGTGATTTTAATCCCAGCACTCAGATCTCTATGATTCAAGGCCAGCCTGGTCTACAAAGAGAGTTCCAGGACAGCAAGGGATACACAGAGAAACCCTGTTTCAGAAAACAAACAAACAGTATATATTAATTCTTAGACCAAATTTTATTACATTTATATATGTATCCATGTATGTGTGTGCAAGCACATGCCACAGCATGCATGTGGAAGTCAGAGAACAATTTAAAGGAATCTGTTTTCTCCTTCCACCATGTGAGTCCTGAGGACTGAACTCAAGTCATCAGGCTTGGATCAGGCTTAGCTGCAAGTCCCTTTATCAAGCTGAGCTATTTTGCTGGCCCTAGACCAAAGTTTAATACTGAGATCCTGAGAATTAAGTCTAGTTCTACCTTACCTGTTTGTATTGGACTACACGCTGAGACTGGAGATGCAAGAATGGGAATTTCAAATGCACACAAATATCCACTCACTGAGAGTCGAACCTTTTGGTTGTCCTGAGGGAAGTTCTACAAAAAAGAAAAAAAAAAAAAAAAAAAGGAAGGAAGGAAGGTTTTAGATAAACTAGAAAAATTATCTCTGTGATATACAGCATTTTTTTTTTTTTTTTTTGAGACAAGGTTTCACTATGTAGCTCTAGCTGTTCTGGAACTCAGGAACTCACCATGTAGAGCAAGTTAGCCTTGAGCTCACAGAGATCTGCCTGCTTCTACTTCTGCTGGGATTAAAGATATGCACCACCACATCAGTAAAACAATCTTCCTTGGCCAACTAAAGTTCAATAAAGTAACTCATAATTCACCCCCCCCACCCCCGCTAAAGAAGACTCTTATTCCTTATAGGAAGGATGTATACTGTGGGTGATTGAAAGTTTTACCTTTGTCTTAACTATCTAAACTGCAAACCCCACAGATCTCTTTACATTATATATATATTTAAAAAAAAAAAAAAAAAAAGCTGGGCGGTGGTAGCGCACGCCTTTAATCCCAGCACTCGGGGAGGCAGAGCCAGGTAGATCTCTGTGAGTTCGAGGCCAGCCTGGTCTACAGAGCAAGATCCAGGACAGCACCAAAGCTACACAGAGAAACCCTGTCCCAAAAAAACCAAAAATCAATGCAGCCTGGGTATGGTGGCACATACCTTTAATCCCAGAAGAGACTGGTAAATCTCTGTGAGTTCAAGGTCGGCCTGATCTACATAGTAAGATGCAGGCCAGCCAAGGCTACATAGAGTGAGACTCTGTCTCAAGAAAACAACAATAATAAAAATGTCAACCTGGTAGGGCTCTGTTCAGAGGACACGAATCTGTAATCACAATGATTAGAAGGTAGGAGAAAGGTGAATTTTCTTTCCTTCTTTCTTTTTTTTTTCTGTTTGTTTTTTGAGACATGGTTTCTCTGTGTAGCCCTAGTTGTCATGGAATTTGCTCTGTAGACCAGATTCACCTGCCTCTGCCTCCCAGTGCTGGGATTAAAGGCGTGTACCACCACAGCTGTATTTTCCTATTTTCTAATTCTTTAGCATTTTGAAAAGTAAAACCTACAGTACAAAGGGGACTGGAGAGATGGCTCAACAATGAAAAACAATTGCTCTTGTGGATATTCCAGAATTGGACCCCAGCACTAACATGGCAGCTCACAACCACCAGAAACTACAGTTCCAGGAGATTCACTGCTCTCTTCTGACCTCCTCAGGTACCAGGTACATATGGAGCGCATATTCAGACACCATGATCTGTAGATGCAAATCCATTATAAAATGGAATAGTATTTGCATATAGCTTGTGCATATCTTCCACTGTATTCAAATAACCATTACATAATTCATAACAGGAAAAATGTGATGTAAACAGTTGTAAAGATTATTGTTTAAGGAATAATGACAAGGAAAAAAATCTAAACATGGTTCAGTGCAGTATTTTATTATCTGAATATCTTTGATCTGTGACTGGGTAAGAGACTAAAACAAAAGCTTCTAGTGTGAAGGGCTGATCTCTGTTTATAAATACATATTCATAAATACAGAAGAGCTGGAGAGACGGTATAGCTGTTAAGAACACTGGCTGCTCTTCCAGAAGACCCAGGTTTCAGTCTCAGCACGTATATCGAAGCTCACAACTGTCTGTAGCTCCAATTCCAGGAGTATCTTCTGGCCTTTGCAGACACCAGACATGTACATGCTACAAGAACATATATATAGGCAAAATACCCATACATCAAAAAGAAAAGAAGTCTGGAGAGATGGCTCAGTGGTTAAGAGCACATACTTCTTCAGAGTTTAATTCCCAGTAACCATATCAGGTAACTCTAGTTCCAGGAGGATCTGGCCTCTGAAGGCATCTCTACTCAAGTGCACATACCCACACACAGATACATACATACATACAAATATATATATAAAATTAAAAATAAAATAAAATTAAAAAGGAATAAAAAATTTTAAAAATATAGAAAGTAACTGAAAAAAAATTCTAGTGACAGTTGATGGGGAAAACTTAACCATATATTAAAATAGCTACCCTTTATATGAGCAGCCTTAGGTAATTCCCTTATCTCAAAATGCCACTATCATTTATTATTCCTCTGTTCTGGTAGACAACTCTTTCAAATTTCTTGATTTGAAAATGGTATACAAGGGCTGGAGATATGGCTCAGCTGTTAAGAGCACTGGGTGTTCTTCCAGGGGACCCTGGTTCAATTACCAACACTCACATGGCAGCTTATAACTGTTTGTAACTCCAGTTCCAGGGGATCTGACACCCTCACACAGATATACACACAGGCAGAACACCAATGTACATAAAATAAAAATAAATAAATTTTAAAAAAAAGAAAAGAAAATGGTATACAATCTGGGGGTGGTGGCAAATGCCTTTAATCTCAGCAGAGTCAAGTGGATTTCTTAAGAGTTTGAGACCAGCCTGTTCTACATAGTGAGCTCCAGGACAGCTGGGGTTTCTCAGTGAGACCATGTCTCAAAAAAGAAAAAAAGAGAGAGAGGGAGAGAGGAAAGGAGGAAGGGAGAGAGGGAGAAGATATATACGTATTTTTTGTTCTGGTTTTGGGGTGTGTGTGTGTGTGTGTGTGTGTGTGTGTGTGTGTGTGTGTGCGCGCGCGCACACACACACACACACTACAGCCCATGTGTGGAAGTCAGAGGACAACTTTCAGGAGTCAGCTACCATGTCTACCATGTGGGTCCTAGGGAATTAACTCAGGTCATCAGACTTGGGGATAAGCACCTTTACCCACTCAGCCATCTCACTGGCCCTTGTTTTTGCTGTTTTGTATCTCCCTTGATTATTTAAGTGTGGTGGTTTGAATAAGAATGGTCCCCATAGGCTTATATATTTGAATGTTTAGTCATTAAGGAGAGGCATTATTGGAGAAGGATTAGGAGGTGTGGCCTTGTTGGAGGTAGTGTGTCACTGGGGGTGGATTTTTGGTTTCAAAAACCCAAGCCAGGCCCATTGTCACTCTTTCTTCTCAGTGCCTGCTGATCAGGATGTAGAACTCTCAGCTACTTCTCCAGTAACACATCTGCTTGTGTGCCACTGCTGCAAGCAGCAGCAGGAAAATGTAATGGAATTCAGCTACTGTCACAAAAACTACTACTTGGAAAGGTCAAGGACGTCTCCGAAGGTCATGCCATGGCTAAGAAGTCTTGGTGATATTTTAGCTTTTGTACATATATTAGCCAATTCCTGCAATGATTTCCTTGTATGCTATGTATGCTTCCAAGAACTCCTAACAGTGTATTTCATCTGAAATATCTATTAAGCATCTAAGACCAAACAATCTCCTGAATTAAGGCAAATTAAACTCAGACCCTCCTTTCTTATATAGCCTTAGTGGTATTTATACTAACATTATAGACTCCTAACATTTACCTAACCACCTCTAGGAATGTAGTTTGAGCACATAAATTCCCTTTTTCTGATATCTTAACCAATTTTAGCTCTTAGTTGATCTCCTCCTTTACCACTCCCCTTTTGGGTTGTAAAAGAAAACCTGTCAGTCACTGCCTGAGGAAAACGCTTGTCTGCCTTTATGACCCTGTAAGAATTCAAGTCTAGTGACCTTGCTTTGGCTAGAGCACTGCTATTGCATGGGTATACAACTACTGTAAACCTCAGAAACTTAGAGAGGATTTTGGGGATTTCGACTGGAGAGGATTTTGACTGGAGAACTAGAAGAATGAGATGGAAGATGAGGAAGAGCCAGATGGGGAAGAACGAGATGAGAAAGACCAAGATGGGGCAGAACTAAGATGAAAGAATTAAGATGGAACTTAGAGGGGACAGCAGGTAAATGTAGAGAAAAATCAGGCAAGAAAGGAGCCAGGCACGAGAACAGAACTGAAGCTGTGTAGACAGGATTTTATCCTAGAGGAATAAAGTAGAAGGACTAAGAGCTTGGTGTACTTAGATTTATTTCCCAAAAATAATTCGTAGCTTCTCTTCTGGGCCCCTGGGAAGAAGATTATTAAGGCTGGTCTTTAATAATATTCGAGATGCCACCATGCTCCTTGCGATGATGATAGTGGACTAAACCTCGGAAACTGTAAACAAGCCTCAATTAAATGCCTTCTTTTATAAGAGTTGCCTTGGTCATGGTGTCTCTTCACAGCAAAACACCAACTAAGACAGAAGCTGGTACAAGGAGTGGGGTATTGCTGTGATGGGCCTGACCATTCTGCTTGTTTGCAGAATGTGAACTTTGGAAATTTGGATTAGGAAAGCAGTTGAAATGCTTTAAAAGCAGGGCCATTTGAGTAGGAGCTTGAAAGACAGTGGTGCTGAGGGTGATGATGTGGACTGTGGGAGCCCAGCAACAGAATACTAAGACATTAATATAATAACTGAAGTCACTGAGAAACCTATCTTTGAAGAATAGAATCAGATTTCTTAGAAAGAGCAATTAATATTACCTTTATGTTGGAACTATGTACTTCTGCAAGCAGGATTTGTTCTGATTTAAGTCCACAGAGATCACTTAGCTGCTTTTTCAAACCTGTGTACTTTTCATCCATATTCAGTCTTAGGCCATATCGTATTGGGGTAGTACCATCTAATTTAATTACTAGTAAGGAAAAAAGACTTTTTATTAGTAAAATTCAGGTTACAATGAAAGTGTTACATAATACCACAACAGAGATATCTGACTTGCAAATAGCAAATATTTTAGCCTAGAATTTTTTATATGTAAATGATAAAATAAAACTTAGGAATAATACTGAGTGAAAATAAGAATTTTTTTATATTCATTTGATAAAGAAGTCTGATTGGCTTTACAAGCTTTTCAAAGAGTTTCTGCTATGACTGGAATTAAGGAAAGCATCAATGAGCACAAAAACGGGCCCATACTCCAAATCTCTGGAACCTGAAATTGTGCCTTAATGTGGAGTGCTTAATTATAACATGCTGCCTACTCATATTTATGAGAACTCATTGCAAACAAACTATAAATTCAGACTGGAAAATAATGAAAATGAATTGTTTTCTTCAGAACTCTGTGACCTACCTGTTATTTCTAAATGCATATAACTGTCCATTGGAAGTGGTAAAGACAAAAAATTGAAAGGGTCGAATCGGACACTTATATGCCCACATGTCTTGCATTTCACTTGGGATCTTAGCTGACCATGGAACAAGTCCACAACAATTGATCTATTTCTCCTTAGATGGTTGTCCCAGGCCTATGAAGGAAAAACAAAATTTTATTTTCAAAATTCAAACACAATCTAAAAATACTGGTTAAGTATATTGGATTTAAACTCTAACCACAGAAAACTCTTGTTCAAATTTAAATTGTGCCACATGTATTTGTGGTCTGAACATTGTATTTATTGCTTTTATAAGAAACTCAAAACTAAGCAAGGCATGGTTTGTGTACATCTTTAATCCTAGCACTCTGGAGGCAGAGCAAGCAGATCTCTGTGAGTCTGAGGCCAGCCTGGTCAACACAGCAAGTTCCAGGACAGCCAGGGCTACATAAAGAGACCCAACTACACACCATATACTACCAATAAAACCTGTAGATCCAGGAATGGGTTACATCTTTTTGAATTGTTGGCCAAAGAGGTCTCACAGACTCCCCCAAACATCACAGGTTACTGCCACTACTATTTGTTACCCTCTACAACCTGAAGTTATCACAGAGTTATGTCACTGAACATGGAGAAATTGAGCTAGTACTTAACTCTAAGCTTCACCTTTACTGACTCGTGTTTATAATACCAGAAGGCACTATACACACTACCAGAAGAGAAAAGTAATCATCAATCTTACTCAGCTATGAACCTTGTGAACTATAATAGTGACTTGCCTGCAAGATATATCCATTCATGCAATAGTGGCACAAATGTTTTGGGGGTGACCAACCCACCTTTTGATTGTACATAAGGCCTGCTCCATGAGATGGAACCCATATTTGACACTGTTAATGAGGTCAAGGATCTGAGACTAGGTAGGTGAAAGGTCCTATGGGAAAATCTACAGTTTTCTACTAAGTGAACATAGCAATAAAATGAGTACTAACAACATATTGCTATCGATCAGTGCCTTGATAAACCCTCATCAGAGAAGCCTCTTCCTGAAGTAGATGGGAATTAAGACAGAGGATCCACAATGGAACAACATGCATAGACTGAGAGACTCTGGAGCACTCATCCCTAAATAGAATGTCTTTATCACACCCCCTCCTCTCAAGGCTCAGGGATCTATGAGGAAGATGGGGCAGAAAGATGGTAAGATATAGAGGTGGAAGATGCATTCAAGGGAACAGTGTTTTCTAGATACAACAGGGCTGAATGCACATCGAACTCACAGAAACTGTGATAGCACACACAAGATCTGCCTAAGTTCAAACCAGACAACATCATAGAACAGACAAGGGGAAGAGGGCATAAAATCCAAGGCCCAATGTGCAGATGATAGCTGCTAGGAGTGTCAAAACTAGTTTTCTTGAACGGAGTGACACTGGGTATGTTAACCATATCCCATGGCAGGCACATGCTCAGGAATAGCTGGCCAACAAAACAGAGACAGACTCAGTATTAACCTAGGTGTATGCCTGTAATCCCAGCACTGGGGAGGTTGGAGACAGGAGGATCCCTAGAGCCTACTGGCTAGCTAGTCTGCCAAATCAGTGAACTACAGGTTCAGTGAGAGACACATCTCAAAAACAAGGTGGGACATAGATTAAGAAGACATCTAACTTGAACTTCTAATCTCTACATTGCCTGGGCACACATACACTGCTCAGTTTATCCACCAAAAGGCATTAAAAAAAGGTGCTGAGCTAAGTCAGTAGAACACAAGACCCTTTAAAAACAACAAAAGACACTCTAACAAACCTCTGCAGCCACTTCCCAGTCGGGTCGTCCATCACTGTCTTTTAGTTCCACATATGGCTTCTCATGGACTCGGTTGAGATCTTCATGAAGACCATCCAAGAGGAAAGCCAGAAGTTCTTGGGAGTCTTGTTGCTGGAACCCATTAAACCTGGGAGCATATTTTGCTATTGTCCACTATAAAAATGAAGAGTAGCCGTCATTATTTCCTATCCTATAAAATTTGGAACAAGCACGTTCCATAATTCAATGATAGATAAACATCAGAAAGAAAGTAAATGACACAAAATTTAGTCTTTCTCTATTTCAGCAAACAAATTCTGGATAAGAATTTACTCTAACTTTAATCTTAAGTGACCAAAAAAAAAAAAAAAAAAAAGACAGGCATTTTGCCCAATGATGTTTCCCAGTCTGATACCATCTGTGGTGGTTTGAATGAAAATGTCCCCCAAAGGCCTATAGGGAGTGGCACTATTAGGGGTATGGTCTTGTTGGGGTGGGTGTAGCCTTGTTGGAGGAAATGTGTCACTGGCAGTGGGATGTGAGGTTTCAGCTCAAGCCAGGTTCAGTGTCCCTCTCTTGCTTCTACCTGCTGATCCAGCTGTAGAACTCTCAGCCACCTCTCCAGTACTATGTTGGTCTGTGTGCCACCATGCTTCCTACCATGATAATAATTGGACAAGACCTCTGAACTGTAAGCCAGCCCCAATTAAATGTTTTCCTTTATAAGAGTTGCTGTGGCCGGGCGGTGGTGGCGCACGCCTTTAATCCCAGCACTCGGGAGGCAGAGCCAGGCGGATCTCTGTGAGTTCGAGGCCAGCCTGGTCTCCCAAGCGAGTTCCAGGAAAGGCGTAAAGCTACACAGAGAAACCCTGTCTCGAAAAACCAAAAAAAAAAAAAGTTGCTGTGGTCATGATGTCTCATCACAGCAATAGAATCCTAAGACACCACTGAAGCAAACAGTTCTTTATTCACACAGATACTTAATTTATATTTATGAATTTGTATTTATAGAAATAGTAAAATGGCAACTGATCATCCTGAAAA
>CABHPR010117445.1:0-13148 GCA_902168415.1 Peromyscus melanophrys
CATTCTCTCTCAAGAATTCAAGACTAGCCCAAGTGATGACGCATCTGCTTGAGATAGATGGCTGACCTGAAGGGACCATTTCTCCTGACTTCCAGAAGCCTGATAAAATGATAGCGAAAGAGTAACTCACAAGAGCAGAGGGAATGAGAGGGAAGCTAGGGCCATTCCAGTAACCACCCCTCTCCCAGAATCCACCAGTAACCACAGTTGGGCGGTCATGAGTCTCTCCCCCTTCCATGACTGACAGGTGACAGACAGGTCCAGGCTTCTGCAGGCCTCGTCAGGAAGCTGCAGCTGCTGGGAGTCCATGATTGCAATAGCTGTGTTGTACCCAGAAGATGGCACTTTGCAGCCTTTCTCCCTATCTCTGACCCTAGCACTCTTTCTGCCCCCTCTTCCACAATGTTTTCTGAGCCTCAGAGAGAAAAGTGTATATGTCTTATTTAGCGTTGAACATTCAGCCATAACTTATTCCATTCAGCCATAACTTATTCTCAGCACCTTGAGCAGCCATGAATATCCGCAACCTCTACACATAGAGGTTTCTCTAATAAAGACTCAGAAGAGCGTTTGCCTGTGGGTACAAACGTGGGAGGCAATTTGATGCTATATCAATTTATTAAAAAAAAAAACTAGTTAGCTCACTGCTAGGGCCTATGCCTTCTCCAGTCATGTAATTTTGACCAGGTTTACAGTATCAGGCATGGGTTTTCCTTTCTGCAGAGCAAGCCTCAAAGCCAGTCAGAGAGCACATGGTTGTCCCCATAACAGGTGTACCGCTATTGCACAAGAGGACGTATTTTGCCTGGCAAGTTAGGATCATTCTTCTTGGGCATCACAACTGGATAAGACTATTGAGTTGATGCCTTTTCTCCCCAAGAAGCCAGTGCAGCACCTTCCTGTGGCCCTACGAAAGTCAGCTAGCAGGGTGGAATTCTCCAGTTCAGTTCCAGCCTAATTGTTCTACATCTTGCAACTAAGGTGAAGCACATACATTGTATATACATATACATGCACACATTGTACACACACACACACACACACACACACACACACACATATATATGCACACACAAAGTCATACTGAAAGGTAAGGATAAGTTTTATAAAAAGTTGATATTAGACCTGCTGGAATATCTAAAGTAGTACTCCTTCTCTGTTTACTCGGCTAATCCTCCTCTCATAATAAATTTCCTTCTGCTCCTTCAGAGGAATTTTAATTTTCTGTCTTTCATACATATTTAAAATTTCTGCACTTAATATTCTTCTGAAAAATGATTGATTCTTTAATTGAACATGGCTGGTAGGAACCAATGCATTGTCTTGACATTGTGATATAGATTCTGCCTATTAGTGTTACAGAAATCCACTATAAACCTTACTGGCATTTTAATTAAAATCAGCCTTGCTGGTGTTTTATTCTTTTGAGGATCGTCTAGAACATAACCTTGCAAACAGGATACCAGGTTATTTCCTATTGCTACACGTGAATTACAGGAGGGGGGGCAAGATATGGATCCTCTCTGCAGGAGCCATTTGGAGCTTGGAGATTTTGGATCCCTGTGAGGAAGGAAGAACAAGATGGAAACATAGAATTCAGCCAAGTCGTGGATCACACATTAACGTGGTGATAGACAAATGGTATCACTGTCTATATGTGCTGTGACATGGGAATCTTAGGACACTGTGAGAAGTGAGATACATCTCCATAGAGGAGGTTTGAACGTGGTCATTCCTCCTTTCTAGAACTCGGGCTGATCTATCTTGATAGAACACACATGACATGCTCCTTCCTCTTGAGAGTTTCTTCTGCGACATGGGACCCAATGAACTAGAGACTGTTTGGCCAGTTCTGACTGGCCTTTCTTGTTCTCTTTCTATGTCATTGTGCATATTTTCCCTGGAATTACCCATGTTTCTCCTGATTTGTACTTGCCTGCTAAAACAGAAAATAAAAAGTATTCAATGATAATATATGCCCTGCTGTTATCAACAAAAGAAAGAAAATATTCATATGTAATTATGCCTCCTTCATTTATAAAATCAAGAGGAAGTTAAAGATTGCCTATTATATTAATACTCTATAGCTGCACCTACGTTTTTAAATACTTTCTGTCAACTTATACTTTTGTGGCTTGTTGGGAGCTAATGATTTTCCTTAGACTGTTGAAACTATTTTGATGAAGCAGTCTTGGATTTATTTTGTTTAATTTTGTGGTGCCTAACCTGATGAAGGGAACCTTCTATGAGATGACTTCTTAGTCTTTTGATTGCCATCCATGGAATTCTGTAAAAGCGTGCACGCTGTTTGGCAACACAGCCTCTCTCAGACCCACCCCAACTTTTCCCTGACCCCAAGACATGAAATTGTCCAGCTTTCAGAACACCTTACAGCTGATTGGTGAGAGAAAGAACAGCCACCCAAATCTGAGATTTAAGGATTCACTAAGAGCTGGGCAGTGGCGGAGGGCAGTGATAGCAGTTGTGACTATGGACCCACCTTTGGCATTGACCATTAAAACTGAAAACCACATGAGCCTTTCAAAACCAGACCATGAGTTTACCTAGAACTTTGCACACAGATGTAGCATGTGGGCACTTCATTTGGGTTTAACAGTGTGTAGCTTCCTAATCAGAAACACTCCTCCACTGAGGACAACACAACAGCATCCCATGGCCCCATCACCAACACCACCACTCAGTGTGTTTCTCTGGGGGTTCCTCCAGTCTGTATCTTACACAACTAGTTTGTCATTCAGTGTCTTCACCTTTAATCTAGGGATGGTTTCCCAATACAACAGGCACTGGAAAGGACTATTGTAATAAACCATGAACATGAGAATGATTTTTTTTTTTGCCTCCTCTATGAAAGATGCTTGTTCTTCTCAAAGGCTCTGTGTTAGTTGGGTTTTGTGGGGTTTTTTGTTTATTTGTTTGTTTGTTTGTTTTGGGGTTTTTTGTCAGCTTGACACAAACTAGGGTCATCTGAGAGGACAGAACCTCAGCTGAGAAAATGCCTCCATCAGATCAGCCTGTAGGCAAGTCTGTGAGGCTGTTCTTAATGATCCATGTGGGAGGGCCCAGCCCCCTCTGGGCAGCGCTACCTCTGGGCAGGTGGCTCTGGGGTATAAGAAAGGTAGCTGAGTGTGAGAGAAAGCTAGTAAGCAGCATTTCTCAATGGCTGTGATTCTCAACCTGTGGATCACAACTCCTTTCAGGGTTGAACAACCCTTTCACAAGGGTCACCTAAGACCATCAGAAATCACAGGTATTTGCATTAAGGTCCCTAACAGTAGCAAAACTACAGTTATGAAGTAGCAACAAAGATAATTTTATGGTTGGGGAGGGGTCACCACAGCATGAAGAACTTTATTAAAGGGTCATAGCATTAGGAAGGTTGAGAACCACGGCTCTCTGGTCTCTGCTTTCAGATTCCTGCCTTGAGGTCCTGCCCTGACTTCCCTTACTGACAGAGTGTGACCTGAGATACAAGATGAAATAAACCCTCTCCTTCCTCCAAATGTTTGTGGTGATGGTGTTTAACACAACGGTGGAGACCTAACGAGGACAGGCTCCGAAGGCAGCCCCTTAACGTCCTGTTTCCTCTCTTGTTCGTAGTATGCCTCTCCCTAAAAGGCCCTTGCCTGTTTAGGCCCCTTTCTCTGGGAGCCTGGGAAACCAAGAGCATCTGAAATATTGCCTCCACTGAGGAAAGTCCAAGGCTTGCAGGCAGGATGCTTCCATATTTACCTCACATCAGAAATACCTCAATCACTCTGTTTTGAAAATCACAGGATTATGCGCATGCTGTGTACCCATGAAAACATACATTCTTCTCGGTTCTATGACTTAGTCTCTGGCTCTTTCTGACCAAATTATATCAAGACTGAGTCAAATTCTTTTATTTTTTTTTCTAAGTCTCTGGAAGTTGGTTAGTGGACTGGAATCACCTCATTCATATGTAGGCATAGTTCAGAGCCTTATTCCAAATCTGACTCATTAGCTCAGTAGACACTGCTCCGAATTCACATTCTTTACATAAAGTGGAAATGATACTTGGCCAGCACCACAGTCTGAGGTCCAACTGCATAATAACAAGCAGATTGCTGAGGTCAGCAGCTAGGATGCTGCAGGCTGCTCAGAGCCTCTACCACTCTAGCATCTACTTGCATTAAAAACAGTTTGGCTTCTTTTGCCTTTTGAATGACACATCATCTTCAAATTTCCCAGAAAGCTCCCGAGTGGAGAGGGCTGGGTGGGTTGATGAGCTCGTGGGGGAGTTGTGCCATGCAAGAAGCAGCCATTACCCCCCCCCAAATGAGGAATAGCATGAATCCACCGATTTCCTTAGAACCCTAGTCTCCAGACAGTGCCCAGACAATGTGGGGAAGTCTGAATCTGTAGAACTCACCACAATCTAAGTGGAAGAGGGGAATTCTTCACATGCAGCCAGTGAAATAGTGGCTAACTGGACTCTACCAAATGTCCAGACATTTCCAAGAAAATGCTCAAGTGATGTCTCACTGGTTATTGCATGGGGGTACACAGATCTCATCAGGGGCCCTTGAGATACGCAGCATGAAAATAGCACTTTGTATTTCTCTGAGTTGAGCCTGCCCAGCCAGAATCAGCTAAATGACATGAAAATGGTCATCTGTTATGGATGAGAATAATAACCCCATAAAGCAATTTTTATCCTGAGTTCAGATCCATCTGCTTCTCTCCCCTCTCTTTCCACATGCTGTAATGGGATAAATGATGTTTTCAATCAGGGAGGGATGGGAAAAATTAAGGAGCTTCAGGAAAAGTGTATCCTAAACTTTCCAAGGTCTGTCTAGGCCAGTCTACAGTCTAGGCAGAGGCTGCCTTCATCCTGCCTGGAGATTTCCATGGCCAGCGGAAGCAAGCAAGGCAGGGACAGCTGAAAATGATTGCCCTTGTGACCCTTTCCCAAGGAGATCCTAGAGTGGAAGGTACTAGAGACTCAGCTTGTTACCATTCTGCCTTTCTTTCTCCGGTAAGAAGTCATGCTGGATGAATTTGTGATTCACTTCATAAACACTTGAGGGAATGGTTTCTTGCTTCCTTGGGCCGTGTTTTTAAATCTGGTCTACACCACCCTTCAAAATATAAAAGAAAAAAATAAAAGAAAGCCTTAATAAACCCAATGACTGTTTTGCTTGACATGAGCCAAGAGTGTCTCTGTTTGGTGGTCATCATGGAAGAGTCTGCCCCAGTAGGGTGTACACTACATGAGGTAGGTGTCAGCCCTACCTGCCAGGGGGACGGTTTACAGAGAGAATGACTCCATTTCAAGTGGTTTGAAAAAGTGTAATAAAGTCTAGAAACGTAAGGTTATTTTATTTATTCTGTGTCTACGTGGTTGGAGTTCGTCACACCCAACTGCTTTCCGAAGAACACCCTAATCACCCAAGAAGACTTCTTCATTTGGAATATGCATTCTTTCTCTTTGGAAAATTGTTACATAAAACTATGCAGTAGGGCTAGGGAGAAGGCCCAGTCAGCAAAGTTCTTGCCTTGCAAATACAAGGACCTGAGTTCAATGCCCCCCTCCCAACCTACATTAAAAAAAACAAGTATGGTGGTGGATGCTTGTCATCCTAGCAAAGGAAATGCAAGGACAGGCAGATTCCTGGGACTCACTGGCCAGCTTGTCTAACCTAGTTGGTAAGCATGAGGCCAGTCAGAGGTCCCTGACTTAAAAAACAAATAACAAAAACAAGAACTAAGATGAGTGGCATCTGGAGAATGACACCAGACATTGGTCTCTGGTCTCCGTAGCCATGCACATACATGTGTATGGCCATGTGTGCACATACACACGTGCGCACATATATACAGTTCTATACAAACTATATGCTATAATTATTGCCTATGATTTTAGAAGGAAAAAAAAAGACAGAGAACATGGATATTCTGCTGACGCTGAAACTGAGCAATTTGCTTGGCCCAATCAGCTGAGTTCCAACACTCACATGGGCCTTGGCCAACAAGATCTGGATGCTCGTCAAGTGAAATACCAGATGGCTCAACTAACCAGCTCCATCCGCAATTATCCAATTGTTTTGCACAGAGACTGAGCCTTGAACAGAGCCTATAGCATATCAGTTGTCATAGTTCACTGATTCTTAACTGAAAAATAAATCTCTGAGAACATTCCCATTTCCATAGAAGAACTCTTCCACGCCAAGTCTTCCCAATACTCCATGGAGCCTCACAGATTATTCTATTGACAGAGTGCATTACATGTAAAATACAGGAAGATTCAATGTCAGAGTTACTGGTCTCACAGTACCATTGCCTTACACGCGTTTATATACTTGTAAATATCATTCATCCTTGGGTAAGCCAGTTGTCTGAAGGTACTATGATATTACCCAGGGAACAGTGTCTCAGAACAGGAGATGGCCCCTGAACATCTTATGATATTCACATCATAGACTTCTTCAACCTAGAAGGGAGGAAAATAATCAGAACGTTATGAAATCATCAGGTGGAGAACAATCTTCTAACGATGCAGCAAGATGATGTTGTGGGCAGGGTCTTCCTGGGTGGGGAATTTTGCTGGCCAACAAGGACCCGTGCTGCCACACAGTCATGTACAACAAGCATGTTACCTGCGACTGGTTCATCTTTTTAACAATTACTGTGAGGTTTGGGTAATTTAGTAACTAAAATATGTTCCATATTGCCACTTAGTAAGATGTGGTTCTGAAAGACGCACAATCCATCCTCTAAGACACAGTTCCATGTGGGGCTGTGCTTTCCTGAGTTCTGCTGAGTGATTTCCTTCTCTCCAGGGTCCTTTCTGCTTGAGTATAGCTTCCAGTGATTTCCCAGTCACCTCCCCATCAGTCTAGTTGTTTACTAGAATAAGCCACCCCAGTTCTTGCTTTGTTTGGGATTGCTGGGGACTGGATTCAGTGCTCCACATATGTTAAGCAGGTGCTCTTCCACTGATGAGCAAACCTGTACTCATGGTACAGCTTAGAATAGACGAGATAACAGTAGTGTTGCCCGCACTGAACAAATAGTGAATTGTAATGATCATGGCAGAAAAAGCCCCCGGAGCAGACACAGCTTGTTTTGACCTTCCCAGCATCCATCCCTGTGTCTGATTATCATGACTCCAAGCCTCTCTGAAGCCTTACTACTCCCTTTCACTTCACTGACAATGGACACCCAGCTCGGACCTGGCCAACTAGGGCCTTAAACTCCAAGGCCACAGTGACTAACTCGGAGCAGCTGGAAGTGTGACCCATCCAGGCCAATGGACCTCCATTCCAGGATTCTAGGCAACCTCTAGGGAGCCCATTGCCCAGCTGGGAGGATGTCTCAGCACCTTGTCATGCTACAGATACTATGCCAGGATGATGGAACCCATCAGAGGAATACAGAGCCAGACGATCTAGAGAGACCTGAAGTGGGGACTGTGGATCCACGCTAGATCCAGGTATTTCTGGATCCAAGCTGCCCAGCTAAGTGGAGATGACTTCAGTCCTGTGCAGTGAGAAGTGTTCTCACTGCTCTAGCTGTGGCTGTGCTGTCCATCAAGTGTTGCTCATGTGTCAGGTATCGGGTTAAAGACTCTCACAGAGGCTATCTCCTTTGATCCACAGGCCAGTCGTGCCTCTGCTCTCGTTGTAGAGATGAGGATACAGAAAGAGAGTAAGTAACACTCAGGCCACACAGCTGACAGAGAGTACCCAAGCCTCCGAACTGATACATCAATAAGGTTAAATTTAGCAAGATGACCCTGGGTCATTGCTTAGAGATATAGTCCACCACCCTCTGTGTCCCTGGGTTCCACATCCTTGGATTCAGTCAACCTCAGATCAAGAACGTCTGGGATAAAATTGCATCTTAGTAGACTGTTTTTGTCATTATCCCATAAATAATAAGTGTAACAACTATCTACACAGTGTTAATATTGATTAGGCACTGAAGTAATTTAGAAATGACTTGGGGGATATGGAAGAACGTTTAGAGGTTATGTGTAAATACCACACCACTTTCTATAAGGGACATGGATTTTCTTCTCTGTGGGGAGATTGTGATGGACCCAATCTCCCCAGACACCAAGGGTTGACTCTCTTCAAATGGTCTGACGTTAGCTAAACACCGAGAAACAGGAGGCATCCGTTTCTCGGGGTCTTGGAGCTTTCGTGCTTTATCAAGCTGGTCTTGGCAGAGGCGATTACAGATAAAACTTAAAGATCAAAGCTAGACAGAATGTCTCTGTCTGTGCATGGAGCCAGTTAGATACTGAGGTTGTCCGCAGGGAACAAGAGCGACCAGTTCCAAGGTTTGAAAAGACAGTATGGACGTCAGACTACATGCGGTATAGGCTCTTATGGTGAGGATAAGGAAGGTGCCAGGGAAACAGGGATTTGAGATGGGCCCCAGTGGGGTCCAATGGCTGATGAAAACATGAGGCAGAGCTTCTCCCCGGAGCCCCCACCAGCCAGCTTTTGCGGCTTGGAATTGATTCGTCATGGTCTGGCTCCGGGTGAGGTGAGGTCATTGTGGTGAAGGTAGAAAACGATCCCAGCATGTTTCCTGTGCCAGGCCTCGGCCTGCTTGTCCTCCGGTCAATTCCTTGCCCTTCTCCTGCCCTGCTCTACCACTGAGGGTGGGGGTGGCTTTTCCAGCAGGCTGCCTTCCCGGGGTTCCTATGTGGCAGAGCTTCTGCCTGGGTGCAGCCAAGAGCAGGCACCAGTGAGTAACTGGCTGGTGTGAATAAGAGGATTTCTCCCTCTTATTTTCGATGTTAGAGTCAGCCATTGCTAAGTCTCCTGCATGGCAGACCTACCATGGTTCCCTTCTGCCTCCTGACCTCATCTCCCCCACCCCACCGCCAGTTCCATGGTGCTAATCTCTGGGTCTCTGGGTGTCTCAGACCTCTACCACCCACATAGCCAATTCTGATTACATGTGGTACTGCTTCCAGGTTTCTGGATAGTCAAAGGTCTAAAATACAACCTGGTCTCCGGGCCAGCAGTCCTCCAACCAAGTTCCTACTTGAAAACAGGTGAGCTGGCCTGGATGTTTTGGCCAGCCTGACCCATCCACTGACATCTTGTTTTTACTGGATGGCTCAGTGGAATCAAAGATCCGTTTTGCTCAGCCTCATTTCCATAGGCTGGTCCGCTAGACTTCCTAGTGACTCCCTCGCAGGCCTGGCTAAGCTGAGAAGCAAGAGTCTCCTCTGAAAACCTTTCTGTCTTCTCAATATCACAGTAAACATTGGATTCTGTGTGGGCTGGCCAGAGAAAACATACTTCTCCTTTCACGGGAGGAGAGGCATCTCATTGCGGCTTCTTGTCACAGTTGCTTTTTCTCGTTTTTAATTTAAGAAACCAGCCTGATTTACACTGAAAGTGTTGGCTGTAGTTAATGGGCTCAGCATACTAATCCACCTTCGTACAGCCAGCATCAGGAGGAGGCTCTGATCCGAGTGGAGGTGATTAACACTGTTTTTATACCATGGTGCCAAAGGACGTCTGTCATCCATGGTATCCATTTCTCTAGGACCACTGCATCACAGCAACAACACCTCAAATCCTTCTTGGTGCCTGAGAGCCACGGAATTCATCTTCATCTTAGCCTCGTACAGCTGCCTCCTCGTGCCCCCAGAACTCCGCATTTCCTATCTAAATCCCTCTGGCTGGTTTGTTTGAACAACCCCTACCAGAAGGCTCCAAACGGGCAAGCGAGGCTGTGATTGCAGCTGACTGGGAGCTGGTGGAGCCCACGGGGCTGCTCCGGTGGAGGGTTCTGCTGCCTGGAGCTTTGTACTGTTGGAGCTGGTCAGAGTGGAATAAGCATGGGAGTATCCACCGGAAGTACATGCTTCCTGACCAGCTCATCCCTTTCTGATCTCCAGCATTTTCATGTCTACAACTGAAGCATTTTGTCTTGGATGTTCCTGCCCAAGGCCTCTGGAGACAGTGGGTGGTTTCTTGTTTGGTTTGGTTTTGCTTTTCAACTTCTGCCAAACGTGTCAGGAGCAAAATCCACACCGTATCGATGTCAGTCCTGGTGTTTTAGGGACATGTCTTCCGGTTTATTTATTTTTCTTATCTTACATTATTTTATATCCTTTGTTTTTTGATACAACCGCAGTAACCAGATGGGCCTGAAATCTCAACTGTTCAAGAAATTTTGGCTCAGAGCCCCTGTAGGAATGAGAATTTTGTCAAGACACCGAGGAGGAGGGCCTGATAAACTCTCCCTTTCCTGTGTCTTAAGTAACAATGAAGCGAGAAAGAGTGCATGTTGGTTATATTTTCCTCGATGCTGTGACAAAATTCCCAACAAAAGCCATGTAAGGGAGGAGCGGTCTGTTTCTGCTGACAGGTGAAAGCGTAGCCCATCAGGGCTGCAGAGGCACAGCATGGGAGTGTGAGACAGCCGGTCCATGGCATCCACAGTCAGGAAGCAGCAAAGGATGCATGTAGCACGAATCTTAACAGTTTTTATTAATAAAAACAAACCTGGAGCCAGGTATTGGGGTGAATGCTGGAAGATCAGAGAAGCAGAACAAGCCATAGCCACCTCACCTTGCCAATTCCTCAGCTGATCCTGTTTCCTCAGACTGGAGGCCTCTCAGCTGAACTGTGCTGCTCAAAAGCCTAAAAGCTTAACCAGGCTTAGTTCCTGGTTTTCACACCCTATATACCTTTCTGCTTTCTGCCATTACTTCCTGGGATTAAAGGTGTGAGTCACCATGCCTGGCTGTTTCCAGTGTGGCTTTGAACTCACAGAGATCCAGATGGATCTCTGCCTCCAGAAGGCTAGGATTAAAGGTATGAATGCCACCATTTTCAGGCCTCTATGTCTGTCTAGTGGCTGTTCTGTTCTCTGACCCCAGAAAAATGTATTAGGGTGCACGATATGTTGGGGAACATAATATCACCACAGACGCACGCTGATGCTCAGCTCAGTGTCTCTCTTTTAGTGGTCTAGTTCCCCAGCCGGAGCACATTCAGGGCAGTTCCTCAGTTTAATCTCTCTGAATCTCCTTCTCCAATATTACAACAAAGCAAGAAGGCCCTCGCCGGAAGCAGCCCCTTGATCTGGTCCTCCCAGCCTCCAGCTCCAATAGAACTTCCATTGTTTACAGCTTATACAACCTCTGGTATTCTGTTACAGAGCAGAACAGGGACCAGGAGAAGGACTGGGGTCAGTGCCCCCTGCCTCTGGCTTAGTTGCTAGCCCTGGCTCCTGATTCACTTCGGGATAGGCCTATGCAGAGTCACACCGCCGCCTCTAGCCAAACAGGTTGCTTATTGCTCAACTCGTGGAGGCAGTATGCCCACAAGATCTGAAGTTACACAGTGTGCAGTCCACCCAAGAAAACACGGTGGCCTTGTTATTTGCTGGTTTCACTTGCTACATCCAGACTTAAAAGACCTTTCAGCTCTTTCACACCTCCCCTCCCCATACAAATGTTCACGTGTTTTTAAGAAAGAGGGGATGCTGTCTATTTAACAAAGTTTTAGATGAGACTGAATGAGCTGTCAAGAAAGACTTATGTTACTTTGGGGGGGGGGGAAGTCTTCCATAAAAACAATGTAGTATTATTTTAAAGTTGGCACAAATAAAATGATTCTCTGGAAATGAAGCATTTACCCATACGGACTAAACTAACTTATTCCATCTGCTGGGATGACCATGAATATTAGCAAGAGCTAGTGTGCTCTGGGGGCCCCAACAAATGAGGCTGGCCTCAAATCAACCATAGTTTGGAAAATTATGGGTCATAAGTAGCCTTAGAATGGTTATGACTCCTCTGTAGCATATAATTCAGGAGTTGAGGATTGTACCATTCCTCAGTCTTAGAACCAACATCATCAGGAAAGGCTAGAAGCTCGGGTGGTGAGGGGTGGGGGTGGGGTGAGAGTGATGCTGCTGTAGGTTGCAGAATATGGTCTTGGAGTACCAGATCAGTCTGGAAAGAAAGGAGAGTGGGGCAAGTCAAAATGAAAGAAGCTCTTAGGGATGAGGCAGAGGGAGGCTTTATCTTTGTACAGAACTGCATTGGTCCTGATGGGCAAGCAGTCCACACCACAAAGCAATAAGTGAGAGAGATGTGAAAGAAAAAGTTCAGGATGTTAAAGGGACAGTGAACAGTTGATGAGAATGGACACTCTTTATGGGGGAATGAAGGACAGTGGGTTGGTGCAGGGGACTCATGACAGACCACAGAGGCCTATGGACGTACCGTAGCCTGGTGCTCAGACCCCTAGGATCCAAGCTTTCTGTGGCCATTGAACCAACATGTGGGGAATATAGAGAATAAATCTATCTCCCCACACCCACCGGGTCACAACCTTAGAGGATCTGAAAACCATTTTTTATTCTTTCTCCCTAGTCTGGTACTTCTCTCACTATATAATTTCCCACGTGGGACACACTGCTTTGCCAAACGAATAGCCTTTTTCCTTAAAGCCTGTTCAGATTGAACTTGTTTTCCAAGCTGTGTTTGTGGCTCAGCAAAGAAAACCAATGGGCCGCCAAGCAGAGTTCATCACTGGTAATTCACACTGATATCAGAGTTAATTTTTCTATTCAGGTGCTAATGGATATGTAGTCACATTGTAGGGCCAATGTTGACAGGCAAGCAAAGCCTCAGAAGTCCACAGTACCAACACTGTCCAGGCCTGTCCACCACGGAGCAGGATCAAAACTCAGGCAGCGAGGACACCTTCCTTCTTACATGTAATTCAGCATTTGCCTTTCCCCTTCCGCTAACCTTTCTCTTTGACTCTGTGTATCAATGCACTTCTAAGTGAATAAATCTAATAATGGGTCTTCTGCAAAAATTTGAAGACGCTAAGATTTTTCTCCAACTATTAAAGTAGAGACAGAGGAAGGAGAACAGCAGTATGAAGAAATTCCTCTTACCCAGCTGGGGATGTGTCTCAGTGGGAGAGGGCTTCCTTGGTATGTGTAAAGCCCTGGGTTCAGTTCCCCTTGATGGCAGGGGGTGGTGGGAGGGAGGGAGGAGAAAGGAGGAATGGAGGGACAGAGGGAAAGAGAGGAGGAGGAGAGGAGATGAGAGGAAAGGAGAGAGGAGAGGAGAGGAAAGGAGAAAGGAGAGGAGGGGAGGGGAGAGGAGAGGA